>CAMXCT020004513.1:272500-337500 GCA_947184155.2 Cladocopium goreaui | reverse complement strand
ATTCGTGCACCTGAAAAAGAGTAGTATTTTGCAGTACCAGGTCAAGAAATATTGAGGCTGTTAGGTTGCAAGGACATATACATAGAATATTTCCAGATGCTCTTCATCAAAAGAAAAGGGAAGACAAACTCCATGAAAACGCGGCTGTCCTGGACAATTCTTGTGTGGCTCAAAATATGCTTTATCTGAAAACTCAAAATGGTCAAGTTCCCCAAACTGATCGATTTCTTACTACTTTCTGTATAAAAAGGTGCCTTTTTTTTCGCCACAAAGGGGTCCCCCCACGAGTGATTTTCCATATAAGATGCCAAAATTTCGTTGCAGGACTGGCTCATACCTTGTGTGAATTGATACATAGAATATGGACGTTACCACGCGTGTGAGACAAAGAATGTGGAAATGTATTTCTGGAGCCCCCTGGGCAGCTTCAGAAGTGGAAATAAAGCAAAAGAAAACAATACAACTTGTGTGGTATTGCCAGGTATTTGCCAAGCATTCGTATTCGTGCACCTGAAAGTGAGCAGTATTTTGCAGTACCAGGTCAGGAATTCTTGAGGCTGTTAGTAGCTGTTAGGTTGCAAGAACATATACATAGAATATTTCCAGCTGCTCTTCATCAAAAGAAAAGGGAAGACAAACTCAAAACATGAAAACGCGACTGTCCTGGACAATTCTTGTGTGGCTCAAAATATGCTTTATCTGAAAACTCAAAATGGTCAGGATCCCCATACTGATCGATTTCTTACTACTTTCTGTATAAAAAGGAGCCTTTCTTTTCGCCAGCATGCCGTGGCAAAACGGTGGGAGCCGACATGAATGCCTTCGAGATATGCCTAGATTGTCAAAAGCAAAACTGAACTAATTTTGCGGTAGCAGTGGAAAAAACATGGTGGGAGTGCAGGGTTTTGGCGGAATCCCTCGGATTGGAACCCGTAAAAACAAAACATAGTCTATGTACCCGGATTTTCCCAGGTCCCGGAGTTGAATTTCGGCACATTCTATGTAGTCTGACTCTCTTATACGGGTAATTGTGCAATATCTTGGAGTGAATGGGCCACTTTGAACAAAAAATAAACTATCTACCCGCCAAACCATATTCCAACAACCGGTTTTCGACCTCCCCGGGGAAGGTCCAAATATTCCAACTACCAGTTTGTTTTTAAGTGGCCAACATCCAACATCATTCCAACATAAATCCCGCACCCTCCAAAAAAATATTCTATCTACTTCAGGATCACTATATATATATATATATTATATATATATTATATATATATATTATATATATATATATATAGATAGCGACACACTGAAACTTAGAATGCGATTTTGGAAACGGCGCGCAGCAAAAAAAACTTGGGAAATGCCAAAAAGTGGGGATCTGCACTTTTTTTGCCCCGTTTTTTCTGTCGAGGCATCTTAGCAATGGAGATCTTAGAATGCGTGCCCACCGAATTGTTTATCATACCCTGTGAATCAAATGCTGGGTCTATTTGCTGACATTTGCGGTAAACCTTGTTTTTTGACGTCCGTATGCATTATTTGACCTCCGTAGCCAAAATTTGGCAACATTTGCGGGAACCATAATTTTAGCATCCCCCTTTGTATTAAGTGAAAGGGTTGGTGTTGACAATTTTATAGTGATAAATCAGGAGGACATGACCCCCCTTTCCGAAAATGCATCTATAGAATCAGAGACCCCAAGGTATTTTCAAGTTGACAATCTCTATAGAATCGATGCCGCCAAGTCACTCTGGTAGATGGTTGGGGGGGTTAGTTGGCCTTCTATAAAATCAGGCTCCCCAACCCTTCTTTATTGACAGCTGACCTGAATACTCCAGTTACTCTTGCCTAGCTTGCCTTATGCACTCCCAAATTTATAGAGTTCAAAGGCTCCAAGTGTTCACTGCCAACCCCTTCAATTTCATAGACTGGTGAAAAATGCCTGAAAGATCTTGAAAATCGCTGAATTTTATAAAATCTCGAATGACTGTTTTGTTTCATTTTGTTTCCATCCGTTTGCTCTTTTTTAGCGGAAAGGCGGAAAGGCTGGCTCGAGGACTTCGACCCAAAAACGGTGAGACACACTGGGGAGACACACTGGGGAGACACAACGGGGAAACACAACGGGGAAACACAACGGGGAAACACAACGGGGAGACACAACGGGAAAATGATGCAAAATGAAAAATGTCACTTTTATAGTTTGTAAACCAGAAAAAGATGCTTTTGTAAGATATTGAAATGTCAAAATTGTACATATTTGCTGAATATAACTGATGATAACTGATGAAACCCTGATGATGGATCTCCAACAAATCTCCAATATATCCCAAAAGTATCCAAAAGTATCCAAAAGTTTCCAAAAATATGTCAAGATTCCAAATGATTCCAAAATATACAAGATGATCAAGGATGATCAAGGATGATCAAGGATGATCAAGGATGAATTGTTGTGGGAAATTGGTTCTGCCAATACTTCTCTATAAAATTGAAGAACATGACATACATCCAAAGAGAACATATCCCACTGTAGAATCGCAGTCCCTAAGACTCTCTGCTGACTAGTCCTCAGTGCTGTATTCAACATGAAATCTCTATAGAATCAGAGGCCCCAAGGTCCTCTATAAAATTGTAAGCGTTGACGTTGGGTAGGTACCCCTTATTAAGTCAGGAGGTTAAAATGCACCATTTTCCTGGCCCCAACGTTCTCAATTCTGTAGAGGAAATTCCAAGGGTGATATTTTAGCGTAAAATGCGGTGAGCACAAGCGAAAAGTAACAGGGGCTGATATAAGATGAGGGGTCAATCCTGAAGAGATCATGGTTCATCACGTTTTGTCACGGTATTTTCGACACATGTCATAATTTTAAGTGGCAAAAAGACGATTCGTCACGATTTGTCACGATTTTGAACTACATATGGCCATGATCAACTCGCCTGCGCATCTTCGAAACAAAGGATGTCTGCGTTTTTTCATCGATTTCCGACAAAACCTGGTGGATTTCCGACAAATGTCACCAAAATCAATCGTTAACGTAGATGTCGCCGTATTTTGACTACATTGCTATTTTTGATATATATGCCGACATCGATTCTCAGGGATATAATTGTCCTTCTATCATATGGTTTTGAGTGGGAATTGTCAGGTCGCCGCGTTCTAGTAATATAAACTTAGAATGCCGGCATCTATCTTATGATTTTCACCAACAACGGATGTTATTTTTCAAGTTTTACCTGCATGTTGGACACATTTTGCATTTTTTTTTGGGAGTTGGTTCTTAGTCAGGTTTCATCGATCTATTGAAATATGACCACATCTAAGTTTGATCAGAAGATTTTACTTCCATCATGGTTTTGGCATGTTTTGATTGGGTATTTTCAGGGGGATGCGTTCTAGTAATGTAGACTTAGAATGCCGGCATTGATTTTGTGATCTTGATGAAGGATGCCATGTTTTGGGTTTCTTACCCAAATTTCTGACAGTTTACAACTGTTTTGGGCCCATCGCCACATATTCCAATGTATTTTCCAAAGTTTTTACATTTATATTATATATGTATATATATACGGTAACTACATTTAAACATACGGATTTTCAAAAGTTTTCCGTGGCTCGCCTGGCCACTTGCAAATAAGGTTTAAAAAAGCTCTATGGAGGATTTATGGAGGATTTATGAAGGATTTATGGAGGATTTATGGTGGATTTATGGAGGATTTATGGAGGATTTATGGAAGATTTATGGAGGATTTATGAGGGATTTATGGAGGAAATTAATGGAGGATTTATGGAAGATTAATGGAGGATTTATGGAGGATTTATGGAGGATTTATGGATGATTTATGGACGATTTATGGAAGATTTATGAAAAAAATATGAAGGAATTATGGAGGATTTATGGAAGATTCTTGAAGGATTTATGGATGGTTTATGGATGATTTATGGGTGATTTATGGAGGATTTATGGAGGATTCATGATGGATTTATGGAGGATTTATGGATGATTTATTGAAGATTTATGAAGGATTTATGGATGATTTATGGATGATTTATGGAGGATTTATGATGGATTTATGATGGATTTATGGAGGATTTATATGGAGGGATTTATGGAGGATATATGGAGGAAATTAATCCCTTCCTCCTAATACTAAACGTCCCCCTAATACTAAAAACAGGCATCCATCTCCAATTTCCGAAAATTTCAGTTTGGCCAATTTGACTTTTAATTGATCCCCTTTAAAAAACAATTTAAAAATCAACCTACCATTTGTGGGTTCTCCCCCTAATACTAAAAACTAGTTCACCCCGGGGTGTTTAGTATTAGGGGGGCCTAGTCCCAATCCCTCACTCCAAGCTGCCTGGCTACTCTAGCAATTCGGGGTAAGCTTCGAACTGCCATTTTTGGCAATATTTTAATTGCGTTATATAAGGAAATTTAATTGATTTTGAGATCGGAAAAAATAGTTTTTAGCATTAAGGGTTTTAATTTAGTATAAGGGGTAAGCTTCGAACTGCCATTTTTGGCAATATTTTCATTGCGTTATATAAGGAAATTTAATTGATTTTGAGATCGGAAAAAATAGTTTTTAGTATTAAGGGTTTTAATTTAGTATTAGGGGTAAGCTTCGAACTGCCATTTTTGGCAATATTTAATTGCGTTATATAAGGAAATTTAATTGATTTTGAGATCGGAAAAAATAGTTTTTAGCATTAAGGGTTTTAATTTAGTATTAGGGGTAAGCTTCGAACTGCCATTTTTGGCAATATTTTAATTGCGTTATATTAAAAAAAATAATTGATTTTGAGATCGGAAAAAATAGTTTTTAGTATTAAGGGTTTTAATTTAGTATTAGGGGTAAGCTTCGAACTGCCATTTTTGGCAATATCTTAATTGCGTTATATAAGGAAATTTAATTGATTTTGAGATCGGAAAAAATAGTTTTTAGTATTAAGGGTTTTAATTTAGTATTAGGGGTAAGCTTCGCACTGCCATTTTTGGCAATATTTTAATTGCGTTATATAAGGAAATTTAATTAATTAATTAATTAACATGACTTCGATTTGGTTCCCTAATAATTAATACCCCCCTAATACTAAAAACTACCTGCCGTGTTTTGTATTAGGGGGGGGGGTTTAGTATTAGGAGGAAGGGATTAATGGAGGACTTATGGATGATTAATGGAGGATTTATGGAGGATTTAAGGAATGCGGCGCCGTTTTCGGATCGCCGCCGCCGCCACAGCTCCGCCATCGACGTGGCTGGCTTGGTGGACGGGGTTTCCGGCATGCCCGAGGGGGGACACCAAGGTGACGTCGCACGCCAAGGCTTCGCCACGTGCGGTTGCGCCGTGGATGAGGAGGTCCAGCCGGCGTTGGTCATCGGCTGGCACACCGAGCGTTGTCCTGGCCAGCCTGGGTTGGGGAACCACGCGTCCTTCAGGGCCAACCCCCCCTTCGCGAGCGACGCGGATCCAGGCATGCTCGAGGACATGGGCCCGGTGGGCGGAGGCCGCTTCGGGGGCAGGCGAGCGCGTGGTCTCCAAACCGGTCAAGCGGTCCTCCGCATCCGTGCTGGCCAGGCGCGCCGCCGCACCGGGCAGCAGTCACCGGCAGGGGTGCGCGGAGACGCCGCCGCAACGCGATGTGCATGAGGGGTGGGGGCAGCGTGAGGCCCGGCTCGCTGGGAATGGCCGTTAGCCACGCTCCGGCGTGGGGTCCCGCCTGGGAACGGAGCAGGCCTCGGGCTGCCGGGACAACGCAGGCAGCAACGCGCGCTCGCGAAAAGAAGTTTGAACGACGAGAGACGCGAGGTGCTGCCATCCATGTACCGGGAGCCCGGGTTCGCGTTCCGCAAGGTCGGGGGTGGGCGAGGAAGGTGGGTAAGGGTGTCCTAGGGGGGGCGGGACTGCCAGCCTTGCCGCTCGAGGAAGGAGACGCTTTGGGCAGCTTCGCGCAGACAGGGGGCGGGGCTGTCATCGCCAAGGGCTGCAACACACACCGCTCCGCAAGCTGTGGGAGGCGGGCCGCCAGTACCGGCAAGGCGTCAGCGCAGGCCGCACAGTAGGCCGCGGGGACGAGCCGCTCGGCCCCCAAGCCGCCCAATCGGATGGGAAGGGAAGCCAGGCTCTGCGGGTGCTAGGGGGTAGCCCATCGGGCTGTCATTGTGAGCAAGGCAGCAAACGCGGCCCAAGTCGTCGTGCCGGATAGCGTAAGGGGTGGACTGGGACGGGGGAAGCGCCCGCAGGAGGTGAGCGGATCTGGGGGCAGCAGTAAAGAGCAGCGGAGGTAACGTTGATGGTCCGCAAGGCGCGCCTGTGCATGGGCCGCCACAAAGGCGTCGGTGCCTATGGGGGTGCCTAGTGCGACCAGGAGGCGGGGGGGCCAGGCGGTTGTACACTCTGGTTTTGCCTTGGTTGGCAGCGACGCCCGCGTGCGCCGCTATGGAGCGCGTAAGGGCAGTGTACAGGTCGGCTGCGCGTTTGGGGGGGCAGCCGATGTAGACGTCGGCCAAGTACGCTGCCATGTGCAGCAGCTCCCCGTCACGCAGGTGGGAACCTGCGGAGCCATTTGATCACAAAAAACGCGCACATACCGCTCTCGTCCACAAAAAAATATTTTCACGGCCATACGCTGTTTTCACGGCCATTCGCATTGCCGTCTACAATTTCACGTTTTTCACGGTTTCCACGGCCATTCAACGTTTTTCCACGGCCAAATGCACACTTTTTCACGGCCAAATCTTGTTTTCACGGCCATATCTTGATTCCAAGGCCAAACTGTTTTTTCGAAGCCATTTGGCCAAACGGCCTTTGGCCTCCTTTTTCGCGATCAAACGGCCCCCCAGGAAGCCGCTTGAGCGAGCGCATGGTGTTGCCCCAGTACATACAGGGCGGGGGCAAGTGGGTCACCCTGTTCGACCCCTTTTGCTTGGGGGATTTGGTGGTGCTGGCCAAGGTCGTCCCACCAATGGTATTGGGAGGGGTGGCCATACATGGCACGGGCGAAAGGGACCAGCTCAGGTACATGCTCGCAAAGGGCAGAGAACACGGCGTGCCGCGAGATGCTATCGTATGCAGCCCGGCCATCGATGGAAACGATGGTGGCAGCGGCATCCAAGTCGACTGCTGCGCGCAACACGCCGGCCAAGGCATCCACGCCGGCACGCGTTTGGAGGGCGAACTGATAGGGCCGGGTTGCGGCGTCGACACGGTCTGCGTACTTGCGTGCGGGAGCGCGCCCGGTGAGACGGCGCAGGGTGTCCCCGGTGCTGATGCCGCGAACGCCTCCGCCCGACCTCGTCTGGGGTGAGGTATAGCTATCCCCGTATTGAGGGAGCCCTGGAAACAATCTAAACACCTGCGGTCACGAAGTGGCTGCTGCACTTTTTACTACGCGGCTTGCAGTGCTCTTGAGCCATGCGGAGTGCGCATGAGATAGACTGAATTATGTGTACATGTCAACATGCATGAAAGCATTGTGTAGACACGTAAAACAAAATAAGTAACAAACAGACACAAATTTTCTTCGTGTCGCAACATGCTACTGTCTTTCACAAGAAGCGCTCAGCTTGTGATCTGCTGTGAGACGTGTCCGAAGACAAAATCAAAACTGTACAGAAAGCTACTGGGAGCTACAGGCAGGCTGGCCGTAAATGCGGCACATATGCATTGGAAAGGACTCACAGTCCCATCGAGAAAGTGTATCCATAGAAATTCATTTCATTTCTTCTTCTCAATTCTCCTGATTGATGGAAAAAGATCGATTGATCTGGAGTTTGTGGAATCATATCCAACCAAAAACCATCGTATTTTTGAATCCATCTCTGTCTTGGAACGGTATATCCAGGAACATATTCTACATTGCTGGTGCGAGGATTCGATCTGTAGTATGATAGTATGATGGTTGATTGTATGAGTAACCGTAATCTCGGTAATCTCTGTATCCGGAGGAGCTAGAGGATGCTCCTTGATCCAGCCATTGCATACCCGTCATGCGAGGTGGTGGAGCCGGTGGTTCTGGAATATCATACGGTCGCTTGCGTGTGGTTCTTGCATCTGGAGTTTGCGACCTCTCGCGCCAAGGCGGTCTTTTGGCTCCAAATGACGGATTAATGATCGGGTCATTGCTAGGAGATCTGGCAGATCTGGAAGACCGAGCAGGCGGTGCTGGTGGAGCAACTGGCGGTGCCTTGACAGGTGGTCTAACATTTGAGGTTGATGTAGGCACTACTTTGATGGATGCAGGAGCAGCCTTGTAGCGTACTTGTTTTGGTTGAACTGATGGTGTTTTTGGATCCCCCTGCACATTTATACCCCCCCTGACCCAAGGCAACCATTTTGTAAGGGACCCAGGAGTTAACCTTACAAACATCCATGGTTAGGGGTTTACAAAATGGGCTGGGCACCACGCTTGGTGTGATTCCCCAGCAAACACCGGTGAACCCTCAAAAAAAACAAAAATCGGCTCCTTACAAAATGGTTGCCCCAAGTTAATTTCCAGGCCCCAAACCCAATCATCTTATAAGCTTGTGTCTTAAAAAATGGTGTGTTTGGAAATATGTCTTACTTGTACAAGTCCAACTTTCCCCAGGGAACCCCGCAATTTTTTTCCCAGTCCCCAAAGTTTGGAAAAATCCCAGAAAGTTTGATATCACCTTTTCTGGTTGGTTGACTTAGTGGTGCCTTGCCGGTTCTTCACACATCAATGGTGGAACCCAAAAAAAATTAGAGAAGAAACCCTGGTTCCTGGACATGGCCAAGATTTCAATACCCTTTTTTGCACTGCCTGAAATGAACCCAAAATTGCGTTATGAAATGATTGGCCCCGGGTTCATTTTGTAAAGAAAGTTGGCTCTTACAAAATGATTCGCCCAGCAAAAAACACGCTTTTTACAAAATGGCATGGTTGACCAGAAAAATGTCCTTACAAAATGCCTCCCTTTGTTAGAAAAATGCCCTGGAATGGAACATGGGTCAAGCCATTTCATAGTGGAAATGTACACAGGGATGTTTTTGGAGGTGTTACTGGTGCTCTCACAGGTGCTGGTGGCGGCTGTGGAGTGTGTGTTGTTTGATCTCTGCTTCTGGCCCGGCTGACGGAACGAGATCTTGGGTTACCAACATTTCTGTAGGAGTCTCTCCGCAAAGGCGGAACACTGTCCTTCCTTTCGCGACGTTCTGCTCTGGAATCTTCGCGATTTTCTATATATCTTTCATTTTTCTGCACCCAGCGATCTCTTCTTCTGTCTTCAGATTGTTATGTTCTGGCACGCATATTTTTGAGTGCTTTTAGCTGTGCAAATTTATGTTAACAACGGCGAGTGCCATGCACAGTCCTTCTCTGCGAGACCCATATCGTATTTTTCACTGTTCAACATCATTAAGTAAAACTTCATCGGAAAAAGCTGATCCAGCATATCCATCCGCAGAGGCGGAATCTTCTTTGGCACGAGCTTCCGTAACAGCGGTCTGCTTTCCGCAACAAAGAGAAATTAAAAGCATTGAATCACAATCACCATCATTGCCTTCCATACTTCTGATATATTCGGCAGCAGTGGTCGAAGAAACTACGTTATACGTAATGCGGTTGATCGGACTGCGATGCAAATTGATCTGTTGGAGAAACCGTTCAAGAATGTCAATCATAATGCATGTCCGAAAGTCGGAATGGTCATCAGATTTGAAACTACGTTGAGCAAAAAGGTTGCCATCTCCTGAAAGAAAATCACATTGGTGCTCGACACAACTGGCAACAAAACTAAGCCATTTCTGGCAGGTCTCCTGATAGGCGTTGGTCCAAGCATACGACGAAATGTGAAACACCGCAACGCGGACTTCAGCCAGGAGAAGGCGTCGTACGTCATGCGTGTCTGTGCCGGGATCAACATCACAAACATCGGCGCTCGTTACACGGAGGTCACCGTCAATCTCGCAGATGGAGTGGTCTTGAAAATCTAAGGTGGTGGCCAATGGCCGGTCGTGATCTTTGACGGCGGTTTCAACATTTTTCTCAACATCAGGCCTCGGAATTCTGACTCCGGTAGACGGATTTACAAATTCACCGGAAATATTTTCGCCATGACAAAGGCGGAAAATCGCCCCGTGGAGGAGCCAGAACGGACTTGACTTATTTTCGGTCTCGTGTTGGTGATGTCCGAGGAGCTCGATGAATGTTCCGACATCATGGTCACCGCGAATAAAAATTATAGTGATTGAGAGCTAATTGCAGGGTGAACCACCATGCCGATCATTCCATATTCCTTTGCAATTTCTCGGTGAATGGCTATTCCTCCGTATTCGTCGGAAGCTTCACATAAACAAACAATATGGTCCGCATTGCGGAATACCAGATGTGGAAGAACTCTATAATTGGTGTCGGTCCGAACCCATTTTGGAAATCTGGAACTGCCTCCGATATACGGAACACGGTTGATGTGACCAAGATTTAAAGTTAAAATGCCAAGCTGGTATGTGTCTCTCTGAAATTCGTGGATGTTCTTCTTGGTGCGCTTGACAACACCTTGGGCTGCTCGTTTTCCGAGGAGACACGACCTGAAAAGTTCCAGTATAACGGAGAATTTCAGCTTCAGTGAGGTCAGGACCATCTGGATATTTAAAATAAACCATTGGACGCCAAATGGGCAAAGGCGTTCCGTCCTGAGCATCAACATAATGCTCCTGCAGAGTCGGGACACGATTCTCACCGTCCATGCGGTAGATGAATCCTGTATAATCGAATTGTTCAATGCCATGCTTGGCAAAGCTCTGCAGGTATGTGTTGCCCAGGGATCGACCTTCCCGCAAATACTGGATAGGGTCATGATAATTTTCCTGCCGGGTCCGTGCGTGTTCTGATCGAGTAGCTCCAAAATAAGAGGACTCAGCTAAAACAGCATCAATAAGAACTCCGATATCGAAAGGTGACTTATTGGAACTGATGCTATCAGGCAAAAAATCGGTTGAAAGTTCGGATGAATAATTGATAATATTGTGATCACATGCCAAGCCGCAAGTGCGGCATTCAAGGCAGAAAGCTAGGCCGCAGGGATGGCACCAGAACATGGCCTCTGCACATCCGCAGTCCTTAAAATTAGTGCAGCATTGTGGACCAGCCGGACGCTGGAACCACACAATTTCTTCGGTATCCTTTTTAAACTTAGAATAAAACTTCTGCGCGGCATCCGCGTCTCTGAAGAGTTTTTTGCTTGTGTAGACGTCTCTCGTCGTGCCGCAGACCGAATTACTGCACGTCTGTGTCCCCAAGGAGATCCGGCTTGGAGGTCCACCGCAGAGGCGGTAGCTGTGGAATCGGATGCTTCTGCAGAATCGACCGTGCCTGCGGTACTTTTCTGCTTTTTCGGCATTGGTTTAGGCTGAATTTTTCTTTTTGGAACCTCGCTCTCTGAGGCGGATGTTTCCTCCTGGTTCTTCGCTTTTTCAAGATGCTTTTTAAATCTTTGAGAGATTTCCTCTCTGAGAGCGTTAATCTTCTTGTCGTCTTCAGTCTCTGGTGGTCCTCTTGGTTGGTCATTAGGAGTTGCTACCTGGCGAACAGGTCTGGCAGGACCAGTGGCGGCATGTCGAAAACATTCAAGAAATTTGGTTGCAACAGGAATATTATCAATTTGCTCTGAAACATAGTCCACATATTCGGAACGAGCCCAGGTAATACCATCATTGTCATTCTCATTTTTCTTTTCCCAGTACAATTGCTGGTGACAAATATGCATTGCAATGTCAATATCAGAATCATAATCATTCATTCTTTTTAGCTCTGCCGGTTCCGGAATATCGAGCCAAGCACGATCAACAAAAGACCAGACGCCACAGAACCTACTAAACGGATCTATATCTAAACGGTATGGTTTGGTCAGTCAAAACATAACGATTGTGGGTAATAACAGGATTCAAACCAGCTACGGCTCCAGGCCGGGCGATCAGGATGCAGTCGGACTCTGGACGGATGGCGTCCTTCATGGTGCTTAAAAGTGAGTCGAGTGCAAGGTGGACATGGTTTCTTCCACGGCGGGTACCACCGGGAAGCAGGCCGAGTCTCCGAATAGACGGAAGTTTTTTCTCGTTGGTGCCATGCACAAGGTACCTCAATGAAAACAGATCAGGCTTAAAAGGACAATGTTGAATTGAGACATCATTCGAATGGCCACTCTCACCTAATGAAGATACTTGCGATGTCAGTGCCGTCAAGAATATCAGCTTGGGCTTCACGTGCTATGTCATCGCCAAAATCGGCAGGCACAAACCAAGTATCCGGGTCTGGAGTTTTTCCTGGTTCAAAATTGTCAGTGGTCAGATAACCGACCATTGCTCTGGACTTGTTGGAGTCGCATACGACATGAGCAAGTGGCATTAAAAATCGCATGGTGTTATTCCAATCTCGGAGACTAACAGGAACTTCATCTTCATTGATTTTTATCAGAGACCTAAGTCCTTCACGATACATGGCTCTTATCTTTCGAGCAGTACCTTGGTGATAAAGAAGTTCGTTCAGTGAGAGGGACCCGTCTTCATGAAGTAAATTCGTATGACGAAATAAATACGACAAATGGCGGGAACCCATTTCAAAGAAGTAATCCGCTAAAGCGGCATCATGGTCTTCCTTGGTCTTCATTCCGGCCTGCTTTCGGAGAACCTGTGAAATACAATAGGCAAAGCAAAGATTGTTGGTTCTAATGGATTAATCGGCATTAAAGGCATCATCGATTGCACGACTACGATTCTCTAGATTGGATTTGTCACGTGGCTGGCGTCTGTCCGAATAGTCGGAACGTCCACCGCGCGGCGTGTGTTGTGGCCGTTGGCCTCTCGGATTTCGAAAACCTCTTGGTGTTGTATCCGCAGAGGCGGAATGATCAGTGCGAACAAGCTTTGAGAACTTCGGTGGCATAAACAAGATGGAGCTTCAGGCCGTCGCTCCTTCAGGTCAGTGACACTTCAAGAAAAAGGAAACAAGTTGTAGGTCCAACTTCGGCGGTCAAAGGTTCTGATCAACAGGTGCCAATGGGACGTTCTTGTCCGGCAATCGTACAAAAGCTATGAACCCTATGAGCCGAGAGATTGCAGACACAAATTTTCTTGAGACGAAAATTTGCTCTTCAAAGTACACCATGGCAAAAACATAGTCTGAAATGTCTTCACAGAAAAACGTCAACACATTGTGTGGCTCAGACAAGGTTTCAGTGACCCATGTTGTCAAAAACGCTTTGTGTTTCAGTAACGACCGGAATGACGGATGTACATCTACATGCTCAAGTTTGCCAGTGGTAATAGACGACACTAATTGGTCTGGTTTTGCGGTCGATTTAGTAAGTGGATCAGCCAGACAAATGTGACTCAAGTCGTCTAAATGACCAGTGTTACTTTCATGTCTCAACATTTGTATTAAATGATGGGTCTCCTTCTGTTCAAGTAAATGTGTAGTCTGAGCTGTGGTGACTAAGTTGTTTGCGTCTGTCCTGATGTGAATAGGAACGATCTCACCACTGATATCGGCCCAAAGTGCACGCAAAAACAAACATGTACCGAAGCATTTCATTAGAGCATTTAGTTCTGCAACAGTAGTGGATTGTGTTGTTGTAGTTATCTTATGACTTTCATAGTCAATGATCGATCCACGAGTTGCTGATTCAGAACTGTCTATACGGTGTGCTTGCTTGTCGTAACCGGAATTGCGGTATGTTCCCTTGGATGGCAATTTGCGGTCTTCGGCTAGGAAAATGACATGAGCACGCTGGCTAGACTTATCACTGTTGTTGCGATAAGAAGCATCGGGCATGCCAAGGATGCGTTGAGAACCCTTCAGTGGCCAAAATCTACCGTCAACATACTGGCTCTTAAGGGTGCGAACAACCTTGTTGATTTCCCTGACATCTCCGATAGTCGGACTAGCAGCGGCTGAGGCACAACGCGAAAACTTGTAACAAATGTGAACCTGAGTTCTACTCCGTAACCAGTTGAGCTGTCCAAGAACTGATCGATAAGCAGTATGAAGTTGTGGGTTACATTGAATGTTGTCCTTCAAGGACTTATCGATCTTCACTTCTTCTACTGCATCGACAGCCAGTTTTTGGTCAACAGAAATATATGGTCCATACTGGTCATGTGTCTTCCATTTGATGCGTTGTCCTACAAAAATAATGTCATTTTTGTCTTCTGAACCAACCGCAAAGTTCTTACGTAGACTGGACAAAACCTTGGACTCAAACACCTTGTCGACTGCCATGAACAGGTCATCAACATGAAGGCAAATAAAATCATGTGGTCGGCGTCCTTGGGCATTATTTCGGGCTACCGGATCCATAAGATGGTCAATTGCTTCAGAAATGGTTACCTGTTCAGTATTGACACCGCGAGGTGGTTGATAGGTCTTTGTCCTAGAAGTACTGTCATACAAAACATAGGTACATCTATCTGCGCGTGTGGGAACAAGTCCACAATCAAGTACGGCTTTGTCAATGATCTGCCACCAGCGGCGTGGCGCATCATTAAGACCATAACCAGGTTTCTTAAGCCTAGCACCAATATACGGCGGATAGCCGTATTCTGGTGGTATCTGGCAAATGATGTCTCGTGTTTCATCATGGGCTTCACCTTGGAGGAAAGCGGTCTTGAGGTCCATAATGATACAAATCCCAATGATAGTTAGCGGCTAACTGTGTTGCACATCGGAAACCTGCACGTGAGGCTGCAGGGCTATCTGTTTGCTGGGTGTTCTTCTGCTTGTCTTGAAAACCTTTAAGGACCCATCTAGCCTTACATTTTTGGAAGTTGCCGTCCTTGTCTTTCTTAACGGTAAGAACCCATCTTCCGGCTACAAAATTTCTCACTCTTGTCTTTCTCATATCAACAAGATCAAAAACTTCATTGTCAATCCAAGATTGGCATTCAGCCTTTTTGGCATCTAAAAACTGTTTTGCAAGTTGCCTCTTCTCTTGTTGAGTGGCTTCCTTCCTCTTCTTGCCAACAAGATAGGAAAATTTGTCAGTCATGGAATACAATGTCATAAAAGCTTTATCTTCATCATTCATTAATGCCGTGATATTCTTCAGTGATATCAGATCTGGTCTTACGGCATCTGGTGCATTGTCTCTCCGAAACAACGGAATAAGACATACCAATGGAATTTGCAGATTCAACACTACTCAGAGCTACCGGTGAACCATCAATCAATCTGGGCACGGAGAATGAAGCAGTATTACTGCACAATTTCTGTTCTTGGGACAGAAAACACCATTTTGAATCATCAACAACAAGATCATTGTAGTCAAGAGTCTCATCTGTATCGGTAGAGCCATAAGGAATTGTTTCATCGGTATCTTCTTCTGGCTCTTCTTCTTCTTCTTCTTCTTCTTCTTCTTGTGGCTCTTGCTGATCTTGGGTGTCCGGTTGCGGATCATTCTCCGGCATTGGCGAAGGAGTAAAAGGTTCATCTCCGTCTAGCGGAAGTATCGGAGGTCCATTGTGTCCGGATGGTGCGGCATCTGGATCAGGCTCGTCATCATCAAAATCATCAGGCACAGCATCATTCTTCGGCTTCTTCGGTTTTGAAGTACTCGGAGCGACTACAGCGGGTTGTGTGGTCGCGTTTGGTGTGACTGATGGCTGTGTATCACCCCCCAAATGGTTACTAGGCTGAAATTGGGTTGAAGACGCAGGAGGCATTTGTCTAGATGGTCGAGCCTTAGTTGCAGGTGGTATCGGTGGATCACCGGGTGGCCGCTTGTTACTCTGTGTCATTGGTGTATCGTCAATGTTTGGTGGTAGAATTGTGTTGGGCACAATAACTGTATCTGGAGCAACAGGAATGCCAGTGGCTCCAGGAAATGGTGGTTGAGGATGATCAGGTGGTGATGATGGATGTGGTGGGAAATCTGGTGGTTCATCTTGTGGTGAATGCATTTCATCGTCTGGTGTATCATCACTTGGTCGTGGTGGTGAATGAAAGGGTGTATGGAAATGATCATCATCAGGAGGAGAGCCGGGATGCGGCGTATGCAGTTCATCTGGCATGGGAACGTCTGGAAGGTGTGGTGATGAAGGTGGAGTGTTAAACTGTTCAGGCGGATTGTCATCATCTGGATTGTTGTTCTGCTGAGGTGGAAGACCCGGTGGAGGGTCGATGTTGGTGTTCTGTTCAGGAGTGTTGTCGGTATTATCTGTAGGAATACTTCCGTCATTGTTCCAAAACAATATTGCTGCCAATGGCTAGCAATCAACTGCGACAAATCTCTAGGATGTACTCCCAGAAAAACATGAGACGTATCCTTCTTCTTCCAAAGTAGGAGCACGCCATGCGTGTGGCGGTATTCAACGCGTAAGGACTGAAAACTACCACGAAAAATAACTGCGTTGTCAAACATGGACGTACTTAAATACATCTGTCTGACATGTGAAACATCTTGTTGTGCTTCGATCTGAACAGGATGATAAACATTACCAGCGGGTAGAGCATTAATGCGGTTGAGCAAGCGTTTCGTGTAGTAATCGCGTACTGGAAGACCCTGTCCGTACAAGTCAGTTGCCAACACAGGATGCTCTGATGCCGTAAGTGCGGCAAGCTGATTTTGCACTCCTCGCAATTCATCGAGATCCAAATCTTCCAGCAGGTCTACAGCAAGTGACTGCTGTGATGGATAGAGAGCCCTAGGATTTCCAAGCGGAAGGATGCATCTGATCAAAGTGCTACAGAATCTGTATGGATAAACTTGTGCCAACTTCGTTCTTGATCCATAACCCGGAGCACTACCTTCCAATGGTTGATGATAATGAGTTGGATCCTTTTTGGATTTATTACTACATCTCTTGAAAATCGGATTCAAGACACCATCAGGAAAGTTGTGAAGTAAAGATGTTGGTTTGTAGTAATAGTATCCATTTGGGTCTCTCATACCAAAAGCGCACATGTCCAATGTCCCGTAGGTTACGGCATGCTTCATGAGAAGGCGTTGAAAGCATTTGGTAAACCAAAATTTGGAAGTCGCAGGATTTTCAATGATAAAGTATCTACCATGTTCAATATGGTGAAGAGCGACTCTGGCACAAAATTCTACCATGGGAAGATACTTTTTCCTTTTCTGATAAGTATCTGATGGATCATTTATGTTTTGCACTTGACTCCATGGTCCACAAACAGGTGCCATGTGGATGATTTTTGGCTGTTGTCGCTCAATGACTTCCATTGCCTTTCGCCGGCCTTCGGCAGTGAGCAAATCGTAACCTGTTCTCAGGTCCATTGGAGAGCCTACTCGAAGTCTGTGCATGGCTGCCGACTGGCTAAGCTTGGCGGAACCACTAAACATCTCCAGGAAATCAATCTTTCCTGTCATAGTGGGTTCCCAGGCATAACTACCATATTGAATACCTTCAGGACCTGTCTGAATGGCATCGTGTTGTATGATATTATTAGCATAGTCATCGGTGCGGCAAGTGGACTTCATTGCTGTACAGGCGCCTTTGGCCGAAAATTCGGCACCGGCGGCATCTTTGGCCCAAAATTCGGCACTGGCAAGCGCAATAGGTTCTAAAGGAATATCGATATCCTCAATCGGATTATGGTCTTTTCTGATTTTACTGATGTTGGCCTTCACGATTCTGGTGCCTAAGTCAACTCCAACCATGCTACCATCTACTGAAACCAACTTTCCTTTTATCCATTTTCCTCCATGTGAACCGTCTGATTTGATTTTTGATTTGTCTTCGGTCCAATAGTAAACTTTACCTCCAGGAAAGAATGGTCCATCACTAAGTTGAAGTTTACTTGCAATATCTCTTCGAAGGTCATCAGGCTGTTTGGCCTCTAGAAACTTTCGCATCGCCAGTGACCTTAGTGCTTCAATTTGTCTCTCAGGAGCAGGGGCCTCAGTCGTGAGCTGTGCAGGAGTCATGAGCTCAATCGCCGTAATGTCGGCAGGTCTTCTTCCAAATGCTAATTCAATTGGAGTGACACCACCATGTGTTACCATGGTATTCCTTGAAATGCAGGCTTGTCTCAACAACTGTTTGTAAGTAATGTTGGCAAGCAAAGGATCGTCTTTCAAGGAAATTAGCATCAATGAGACCTGTTTCTTAAACATGCAAATGGCTGCCTCAGCTCGGTTTGGCCAAGGTGTATCTGGTCCTAGAGGGATTGGCCGGATATTGTGCCTGCTGTAATAGCTCTCCATTTCAGTGCCCATAAAAGCTTGATCGGCAACAATATATTTGGGATCCAGCTGATAAGTTTCAAAGTACTCTTGAAGATGAGATATTGTCACTGTATCAGACCTATTCTGAACTACAAAAGCGGTAGTCAAAGAAGTTGCACCATCATACATAAGTAGGAATTGAAGTTTCGACTGAGGATTGATAGGAACTTCTCCATGATCAAATGAAGGTAAGTTCACCAAAGACTTCACTCCGAATTCCTGAAGCCTTAGCTCTCGAGGGTGCAATCTGGGCCTTGGAACATGTGTCACATGATTTGGTGATCTGGTCAAACTCGTCATAAATTTCTTTTGGCAACTTCAGAGCTGATGTTCTTCTCTTGAATTGTTCAGTAGTCATGCGATAATGCTTCAAATGTAATTTGAGAAGTTCAGTTGGTGATTGAAGCTTATCATGGATCCTCTGAAGTGCAAGTGACAATGTTCCTCTAGGTGACGGTTCCTTCTTCTCTTCAAGTTTTACTTCAACCTTTGGTTCCGGTTTGACTTCGGGTTCTTCTTCAATCTGAGGTTCCCGACGTCTGGGGACTCTGTCCTTCGAACCGGAACCTGGTCCAGAGGCTACCATTGGCTCTTCATCAGGATCAAAAGGCTGAACTGGTACTTCTAACTTGCTATCAGGCTGAATTGCCTTCTTGACATTTTTCTTGGAATCAGACTTGGCCGGTTTCGGCACTTGTGCTGATTTTGGCTCTGATCCCTTGAATCTCTTGCAACCTTCTTTATTGGTGTGTGGACGATGTTTACCATTGCATGCTGGGCATGTGATGTCTTCGGACTGAAAGCTGTACATCGGTTTCCAACTGGAAGTAGCAAGAGCCATAATGTCAAGGACTGGATGGTTGGATGTGCTGACCGCCAATGCGGTGCGTTGCATTCCGAACAGTGGACAAGTCATGAACTCACCTACAGGAGTATGTTCAATATTCATGCGAAGGTTCCTCATTTGTTCAACTGAAAAGAGGATAGGAACCTTACCTTTGTCCAGGGTGTCAACGCATGTGGTAATCCAACCAGTCTGTGCACGATCATTGCGAAAATGAATCAATAATCTTTCTTTGACTGTAGATTGTTCTCCATTAGCAAATGAAAATTTACTTGAACACGGCTGCTTGGAAAACCATATGTGATCACGCTTCGGATGCTGTTGGCAAGCCTGTACAAGGCGATCAATGGCAAAGCGGGATCCCATGGCTCGAGTGCAACCTGAATCAAGGATGACATAAGTCGGATGAGAACCTAGATCTACATATTCACAAAGTAATGCTTGTTGGGCACCATGATCATAATTGAGAAATACACACTCTTCCGTAAAAACGGAATCGAGCGGGCATGTGTGCGGCTGAAACGAATGCTGGTCACCGATTTCGGTAGAAACACTCTTCTCAACTTGGCGGATGCTCTTAAATAGGAACCTGTTCAAATCTGAAAAGCACTGGTACATCAGAGACACGAACAGAAGCATGAATGCGAGGGCTTCTACAAGTTCGTGTCCGAAAAATCGGAACAAGCAAATGGCCGAAAAACAGAACCGGTTGATCTTGTCGGTCTGTCCGTCCTCAGAAATGACGTCTTTTCTGATGCTTGTCCTCGGATTCGGTCAGTTCCTCAGCGGAAGCAAAGTAAGACCAATTGTACCAATCACCTTGGGAGTAATCTCCATCATATCCATAGTAGGATTCATAACCTGACCAGTCATCTGTCCAATAGGTGTCATAGTCATAACCCCAGCTTTCTTCGGCATGGGCTGTTTCTTGTTTTTCAGGGGCTTGTGATGCACTAGATGTTGCAGGCTGTGCTACATTTGCTTGTGGAGGTTGTGACAAAAATGGATTGTTTCCTCCTTTGTTCTTGGCATCACCTTTGCCCTTTCCTTTCCATGAAGGCATTCCTTTGAAAGAATCCTTTCCTTTCATCATTCCTTTCTTGCCCTTTTTGCCTTTTCCTTTGCTTTTGCCTTTTCCCCAGAAAGCTGTGTCTTGCTGGTCATCTTCCCATGCTGCAAAACCTTTGCCTTTTGACCTCGGGCGGAAGCCGGGTCTTGATCTTTTTCCTCCTTTCTTACCATAACCTTTTGGTCGACCTTTCTTGAAGGACCTGCCATAGATGCGGCGCTTAGAGTATGAACCCTTTGCACTGAGAACCCAGAATTCGTTCTCTGTGTACAGACCTGTGAAACCTTCTTCACCCGTCTCTTCATCAAAGACCCAAAATCCGTACTCACCTTCCTCGGTCTCTCCTTCCTTGATGACGTAGAAGTTGGACCTTTTGCGGTGCGTGATGTTCGGGTCGGCAACACCTGTGCGAGAAACGGCAAAAAGTTCTAAGAACAGCTGTTTCACTTGGAGATAGGTATACTGAGGCATTGCAATTTGACGGATGTTCATGGACGAGACAAAACGCTCACGTTGTTGCTCGTTGAGGCCTGCTTGAACTAGAAAAATCAGTGACATCAAATTGTCTGACAATGGAAACTGCTGTGCATGTCTGGTCCTTCTATTTGTAATGGTCTGTTCTCTGAGCTCTTGTTGATAAATTAGCTTATCTTCATCTGTTACTATTCCATTATAGTGCAGTCTTTGCTCATCAGTGAGTGCCGCCGTAAATGCCGGAGTGCCTGCTTCGGGAAGATCGGATATGTCTAGCAGATCGGACCAAGAAGCCAAAGAAACACATGATTTACTCCCTTCACGAAGTATGGTCTCAATGTGTCCTTGAAATGAGCGAGGCCACGATCCGGATCTCGGAGTAGGGCATTATCGAGTATCGACTTATAAAACGAAGCGGAGCCAATGAGGGCATTCTTTAATGATGGTCCGTGCTTATCTGCATCCAATATTGTGATCCCTGACCAGTCATCAATTAAATCTTCATATTCAAACCAGCTTGATTGGCCATCAAATTGGGGTGGAACTTTCGGTGTCATTTTGATGCCCATCCGGTTTTCGGAATGACTGGTGGCGGCATATGCTTCCGGCTCTTCATAAGAAACAATTTGGAGTTGTTCTTCATCTGAATCCATGTTGTGGATTAAGACCATGGCAGCTACTCTAAGACTTGACCTACAGGTTGCCTCCGCAAGTCCGATATACGGAGCGTATGCAGAGAACAACAGTTCGGCACACGGATCTAGACTTGGCGAAGGCACAGGCTCCGCTACCACTTTGAGGTAGCTATCCCCGTATTGAGGGAGCCCTGGAAACAATCTAAACACCTGCGGTCACGAAGTGGCTGCTGCACTTTTTACTACGCGGCTTGCAGTGCTCTTGAGCCATGCGGAGCGCGCATGAGATAGATTGAATTATGTGTACATGTCAACATGCATGAAAGCATTGTGTATAGACACGTAAAGCAAAATAAGTAACAGGGGGAGGGGCGGGGCAAAATACGGCAGGTTGTCCGGAAGAGGTCGCAGGGGGTTGGGGGGTCGGCGGGCAGGATCGGACAAGGCGTCCAGCGTGGCCTGGGTTCCCGGTGCCAAGGGGGCTGCTGTGAGGGTGGCGCGCGCACGGTCACCTTGGCATATCTGCCCGCGCTCACGGCGGCCAACGGCAGCAGCATCCTCCAGGGCGGGTGCCTCAGGCGGGGGTGGCCGGGGTCCTCGGCGCGCCTGGTGGGCGGCCGTGAGCAAGTGTTCCCAATTTCCGGCCAAAATCGATGCGACTCGCTGCAGCAGCGCTTGGCGCCCCGCCCCTTCTGGCGGCTGGTGGAACAGCAGTTTGAAAGCAAGGGAGGGGGTAGAACGCTCTGAGCCAATCTTGCGGAGTGGCAAGAGCAATGCCCGGCGGCTGCAGGGGCTAGGATGGTGGGGATGGGGTCGCGATCTCGGCCGCGAGGTCGACGGTGTCGAGCCACGCCCACGCGGCAGGGGGGATGGGTGGTTCGGGGGGCAAAGGGGGGTCCGGATCGGTAAGGCCGGGGTTGGTGTTCACGCGGCAGGGAGTTGGCTGGACTGGTGTGCTGGTGGTGGGGGATGGTGGGGGGGTGGTGGGGAACGGTCGCGGGGCGCAGGGCGGGAGGGCGAGCTGTCTTCATCGGAAGAGGGGACCGGGACCGCGGCCGGCGGTGGGGGGTGTAGGGGGATTGGGGCTCGTGAGGGGGGCCCGAAGCCGCAGAGCGAGGAGGCCTGGCGCAGTACGCATCGGAGCGAACATCTAACTCACTGGCCCACTGCCGTCCCCCGTAGGTTTGGAGGAGGATCCTGGGCAGGTGCCGGGAAGTACCCCGCACCATCTTCACATTGGTGTCCCTGGCTACTTGTCCAGTTGTAACATGAGTTAAAGTTACTTAGCTACTTATCGTATAAGCAAGTATATAAGTAGAAATAAGTAGAAATAAGTAGAAATAAGTAGAAATAACTTTTTTGTATGTTTTTTTGGTATTCCACGATTACTGCTAAATTAACATGTCCCGTTCTCCCTTTTTTTTCCGCGCAAGTATCATGCATGTAGGAATGTGAGAACATTTTCAGCGTCTTTGCGCGTTTTCCTAAAGAAGTATACCGGCACGGTTTGGAAAGCTTTGTCAAGAGACAACAGCCATGTATTGTCACTGGACGGGTGTAGTTTCCAATGTGACAGAGCTGGATTCTCAGCGGGCAGCGGCTGCAGTGGTTGGCACAAAAGAAAAATACGGCCGTGGGATTCCACCGCGCCGTGGATTTCTATTGCTTGTTGGGCCGAAAGAATCTTGTGTTGACCACAAGCAAACGTGATACCCTTGCATTCGACAGAGGTTGCAACATAAGCGTCTTGGCCAAACCATGTCTGCAGGGCATGGCACTGAGCAGTTGGTCCACGCAGGACCGGAAGAAAAGAACCTCGGTTCTCATGTTGAGAGACGTCTATGTGATTCATTTCCAATAAGGCAGAAGCGGAAAATCCGTCTAATTTTGTCAACGTCTCTGCAATTCTTTTGAAGAGACGGTGTTTTCTTTCTGCAGGAAAGCAGTCCACACACAGTCTGTGTGCATCCCATTGCAGTGGGAGATGCAAAGAATAATGATGTTTGGGACGGCAGACATCGATTGAATACACAGACGCAAATTTGTCCAGGTGAACTTTTTGCAACCGTTTCATCTCGATGCTTTTCACTTGAAGGTTTCCACCGCGTTTGGCATCAGTCCAGCAGCATATCAGCGCTAACAGCGCCGTCAAACATTCGCAGTGGGGCAGCATAGCTGGAAAATCAGGCAATATGACTTCCCAGGAAAATGCAACCATCAAAGGTAGCACTGACAGAGCTTCAGATGCGTCTCCGCGGAAGTCTCTTTCTTTCTGCCATCTTTTCTGCGTGAAAATTTTGTTGATGTCCAAGGTCGACTCTTTGGAGGCTGTCCAGCATTGCAGAACGTATCTGCGTACTGTATCGATGTCGCAGGAGGTCTTGTCCAAAAGAGCATTATACCAGAGCCCCAATTCTTGAGGCACTATGCCATTTGCCAGGAAGCAGTGCATGGGGTCGTACCTCAAGGATGATAATGGAATCCAGTTTCGGAGGTCTTCTTGCACTAAAATAGACGCCGACAAGGCATGCAGGTGCCATCCCAATAGCTTTTCCGCTTCTTCTCTTTCCTTGCGAGACAGCAAGGTTTCGAGGTGACGTTGGATCTGGATAAGATTGTCTTGCGTTTGCAAGTGGCAAGCATGCACATCACAGCAACTGATGTGCACGTGGTTCTGCACTTTGTCATGTCCGTTTAAAACATTTTGACATAAGAAGCATGGCTTCAGAGCAGAACTTCCTTTGCAACCGGTGAGCAAACGCAAGCCATCTGCGTCAGCTACCAGAGACACTTTGGCAATGGTGCAAAGGGTTGGTTCATCATTCAGAACAAGCGTGAAGCTATGCTGGGTTTCTTGCCTGAGCCACCGTAGATAGTGAACAAGCGACTGTGGATAGCCATTTGCGATGCTCTGCATTTCGCGAGTCCGAATGACAGCAAGTGTCATCCAAGCATCATCAGCCCAAAGCACGGGCATCTGCGCAATGGCTCCATACGTCATTGCTGCCTTTCTCTGCAAATCAGGTTGCAAAACATTACCTGGAGTTGCTTCGTCCCAAGCAAGGACTAGATGCAACTGCGGACCATGTTCTTTGAGAACATATGCCATGGACTCAGAAAAAAACTGCGATCCATCACACTTAGCTTGCAGCACGTCCGGGACAGAAGTAACAGCCATGTGGCAACATGGATCTCCGAAGGTTACCGTCGTTACGACGTCACTAACCTTTGGAAACTTCAGCCGTTTGCGTTTAGAAGTTCCACGGCCTTGTCCATCATCTCGGCTGTCACACCTTGAATTTCACGCAGAAATTCAAATTGCTCCGAAGGTTTAGCGTTTTGATCTAGTAGTATATGTTTTCCATGGCTTCTTTTCGATCCCGCTTTCGCTTTCATTGTTTTTACATACCTGTACACGCGTGAACCATACATGCAGCAGAAGAGACACATGACATGCTCACGGCCATCTATATAGCAATCATGGTACTTCGGTTTGCGGTGGAGGAAGGTTCTTGCACACGTTTCGTTCTTGCTTAGACTATATATCTATGTTAGATTTTCTGCGTATATATAATCCGTCGTTACATATAGGTCTTTCCTGTGTAATCAATGGCATGGCTTGCCTTTTGCGAGGTAGTAACCTACATTAATATATATATATATATAGTATATAGTATAAAACTCACCAATTCGTGCATGAATGGAAAGATCTGCATGGAATTGGCATGCACACACCAAGCGGTTCAGCGCAGCACGACTTTTCCCGGAAGCCGCAGGACCTTGCGCTCTGATCCATCTACGGCTAAAGCTTCAGTCCACATATCAGACGGAGTGTGAGACAGCACCCTCACAGGGACAGCCTGTCTACGTGCGATCCACGTTTCACAACATGTTGCTGCTCACAGCAACACAGAGCCCAAAGCGAAACTGGCCTAAGGATCGCAGCTACCACACACGACAGGAACAGTCAGCAGACTCAAGGGGGGCTCTTGCCAGTTTTGCGGCGCTTGTCACCGCCCTCACTGTCGTGGCTGCGAGCTGCCCTCTTCTTGGGCGAAGCTTTCGCCGCAGCATTGGCCTTGGGCGCCGCCTTCGCCTTCGCCTCCTTTTTGGGCAGCAGGGAACGCAATGCGCTCTGCACTTCCGTTGCTTGCTTTAGCAGCAACTTCACATCATTGCCTTCGAACGGCAAAGCCGTCAAAGGCAGCAGATCGCCACCAGCGTCCTTCCACAGCTCGCGGGTCGACTCATGCACGTTGATGCACTCACGAGCCGCCGTCACCCAGGTCTCGAGCTTGCCCATGCAATCATCTTTCGACTGTTTGATTCCCTCAGGAATCTCACAGCCGCTTTTCTCCACTTTTTCCAGCAACTTCGAGACACCTGTGGCCGTGCCTTGCAAGGGACCCAAGGCCTTAGCGGCTTTGTCAGCTAACGCAACGTTCTTCGCCAACAACTTCTTGCGATCCACCTCCGGCTTTCCTTTCTTATCGGACACACTGCCTTCCGCAGCCGGCAAATCCAATTCTCCATCGGATGACGCCTCTGCGTTGGCAGCGTTATCCTTCTTCTTTTTTCCACCCTTGCTTTTCTGTCCCTCTCTCTCATGTCGCAGGACTTGCTCCTCAATCTTTGCATACTCTTCTCCCCACGACAATTCCCGCACGGGGACAGCGTACACTTGCGTGCCCAGTTCTTCGGAAAACCGATTGGGACACGCTTCCACGAGGGTCTTGTCCCAGCCTTGGTTAACCCACACCGACAGAGGTAACTCCTTTTGGGTGCACGTAGCACGAAAAGTGGAGATCCTGCGATCTGTCAGAGATCTCACAAGTGTGGCCCGCACGGTGACCCACTGAATGCGACCTCCCTGCTTCTCCTTTTCCTTCGCAATGGCGCGAAAGAAGGAGTGCGTCTCGGCCGGACTGAAATCTTTCAGTTCAGTCCTGTCTCCCAAGTTGCGCTGCAGCATCGCTTTTGCTGACCAGCAACCAGTGCAAAAGAAGGAGCGACCATGCATCCTGCCCGCAGCAGAAGCATGCTCCAGGCCGCACAAGCGACATACGCGACGGTCCGCCATGCCGCAAGCCACCTTGCAAAACAAAGGTCCGCACACTAACCTGTCCAAAAACCCAAATGGCTGCGGAGAAGTGCATGCGAAGGGCCTGGCAGACAGCAGAGGTAAGTGAGAGAGACCATATATATCCGCGAAGGAAACTGCAGTCCAGTAGAACCAGCGAGAGCATTGATTGTGTCTATAATCCATTTCGGAGCAGCCCATTCGGAAGAAAAAAAAGCCAAAATCAGAAAATTCCGGACACATTTCGGACACATTTATTTTTCCAATTCCGGACACATTTCCCTTTAAATTATAATTAAAACCGGACACATTTCCTTTTTCCGGACACATTCGGACACATTTCGGACACATTTCAAAACGACCGATTCAAAGGCACCAACGTCTCCCTCATCGATTCTAGCTGGCACTCAGCCTGGTACAACCACGAGGCTTCTGGAAGACTGTTTTCAGTCTGTTTTCAGTCTCCTCCTGCCAGCGCAGTCGCAGCTGCTCCAGCGCGGGGATCGCTTCTTCCACCTGCCGCAGATGATATGCACCTACCCTTTCCACAAACCGCGGCCAGTGCCCATCCCAGTCTGTGTTCCGAGTCCAGAGACGACAGACGTCTGGAAGCACAGCCATTTCCTCAGACATGACTTTCTCAATCATGCGATTGCATCTTTCAATGCATTTCGCACAGTCCAGCTGCCCTTGCGAGTGCGCCATGCCTTCTGCCTGATCCAAGAGTTCAACCACAATTCTCCAACCATCCTTCCAGAGGTCATCACCGTCCGGAAGAACTTCCGGAGTCGTAGCCGTTGCTTTCAAACATTCCCGAAAGACCCGCAGTCTTTCTTTTGAGATGCAAAAGTCGGTCGAAGCCATCTTCCCCAAGGTTTCTTTGCACTATGACACTTTGAGCCAAACATGCACGGAACCATGCGCATCGAAGCCCTCGCGCGTGTCCAACCCGGAGAAAAGCACGGACTGGAATGTGAGCGTTTTCTATTAAGACATGTTGTGCAGACCATTATATAACCACGCATTTCACCTAGCATAGTGCATCTCCCCAAGTTGTTTTTAATCCCAAACCCATCCCCAAAACGGCAGCGCAGCTTCTTCTTTTGCCATGTCTCCAGTGCATGTTGTATCCTCTATAGAGCGGCATCCGCAGTCACGTCGCAGGTCAGCCATGAAAGTTGATGACCACATTATGCCGGCTTCTCTTCTCCTTCTTGGCTGCACGGTCGCTGCTGGAGGAGGACCTAGCGTCCTTGCGTCGTCCGTGACTCTTGCGAGGTACCGACGCTTCACGCGGAAGTGACGGCGGACGCTCGCGATGGGAAGACGCGACACTCACGGCCCTCTCCGGCGCACTGCGGGTCATCATCTGTGCGGGACGTCCCGCAGACGTGGCATCCAGGTGCACACGACTGCTCTTCACGTCCTGTCCGATCTTCTTGGCTTTCTCCCATGCTCCCGTTTGTTCCTTCTGGTACGGAGTCATTCGCTCGTAGGCCTGCCAAGCCAAGCAGTATTCGGACAGCCACTGATGCTGATCCAGAGCGGATGGCGTCCCCGCGACGCGTGAGCCGCATATCTTGCACATTTGCTTCTTGGGCCCCCCTTTCAAGTTTTTGCCGCCGCCTTTATGCCTGAGTCAGCGTGCTCCCTCTTCTTCTGCGGAGTCTTCTCCCCAGGTTTCGGTGGCGGTGGTCCAGGAGGACTCAGCGGAGCCTGCGATCCGCGCCTCTCCCGACTTGCCTCAGACCGTCTCTTATGCTTCTTTTCTTTCTCCTTCTTCTCTTTCCGGTCTGAGCGGTCCCTACGGCCACGGGATCGCGATCGACGGGAACGGGAGCGGCGCCTGTCGGCGCGTCCGCGTTCCTGACTGCCTTTCTTTGGCACTAAGCGCGCCTTCCGCTCTTTCTTTCCCTCCGGATCCGGTTCCTCTTCCGCTGCATCCGGAAGGTCCCCAGACACCTCCTCCTCCTCGGAGGATTCTCTCTTGTCCATCGGACTAAAGGGCGACGGCTTGAGGAGCATGCACCTGGCCAAGCCGAAACGAAACAACATGCAGAGTATAAGTATATATATATATGCTCAAACCGTGCATCGAAACATATAGAGTGCTTCGAAATACATATAGAGATATAATAAAGACATGTGTCAGCGGTTTGCAAGCACGTTCCGCGCGCATGTAGCAAGCGGAATCACCATGATGGTGATCACGCAGGCAGACACCACGCAGGTGCCAGAACGCCACGAAGGCACTCGACACACCTCGCAGGTATGTCCATGACCACCGCGCAGGTAGTCTGCCATACGCACCACGCAGGTGCTTGCTCTCACCACGCAGGTGAGCACAACGCATCCCGCAGATGCGTCTGCGATCACCTCGCAGGTGATCCGTTGCAAGCACCCCGCAGGTGCTTGCCCTCACCACGCAGGTGAGGAGAGCACATCCCGCAGATGTGCATATATATCACCTCGCAGGTGATCCGTTGCAAGCACCACGCAGGTGCTTGCCCTCACCACGCAGGTGAGGAGAACACATCCCGCAGATGTGTGATCACCTCGCAGGTGATCCGATGCAAGCACCCCGCAGGTACTCGCTCCCATCACTTCGATGAGAGCAAAACATCACGCAGATGTTTCCGGTCATCACCGCGCAGGTGATGCGACGTACAAATGCCATGTCGCTGCGACACTGTGTACCCCCAAGGAAAACAAGACATGAAATCGACTCAGACCACAAGATTCCTTAATCATAAAAATTATAATAAATCACTTGGAAAGAAAGAAAAAAATACAAAGTGAGACCATGACACAATGCAGATTCCAATTCCAACAAACAAACCCAGCGCACCTCCAGGCAGCGTCTGTGCAGCACGGGAAAGAGACACCCTTGAGCCTATATGCGTGACGACATGACATATAATAGAATCCTTGTATACCAGCTGTGGCATGCAATATTTCTCCAACTAAGACATGTTGTTTCATATCTCACTTGCGCCGCAACCCCTCCATGCCATTTGCTTTTCCTCAGCATGACACGGAAAATATGTCCCTGCTACTTGTAACCTCTACGTGCCCAACAGCTAACAGTGCAATAAGCGCGATGATAGCACCTTGAGCAACCACCTTTGTATCGCTGCAAGACATCCTTTGGGATCTTCTTCATCAAGGTGTCCCTGCGATCAGTGTATCCCCCCTCGGACATGTCTCCCGCGGCGGAGGATGCCGCAACAGCAGCGGGACGCTTCAAAATCTTTTTCACGGCAGACGCAGGCCTTGCCATACCCTTCTTCTTGCCTTTCGACTGCTTGGCAGGTTTCTTGCAAGGCCTTGCCTCAAGATTTTTTCCAGCCGCCCCTTTCCCTTTATTAGTCAACTCCTCCCGCAAAGCCGCGATTGCCGCTTGCGGCCCGCAGGTCTCGCTCTCTGCTTCCTACCGTTTCTCTGCCTCTGCAATGGGCTGCGTGGCAGCAGCAACAGGCTTCGAGTCTTCCAAAGCCAACGCAGGCGCTGCCACGGTCACCTTTGCGTCCCGAGGCTCCAACATCCGAAAGCCTGGTATGTCAACCTCGGTCTGTCGAGATTGTGTCTGCACACGCGCCACTAAGGTGGCTGCAGCATGCACAAAGCAGCAGGATCAACTTGACCACTTGCCGGCAACACTGACATGGAAGACATGCCTTCCTTAGGTGCCCTCAAACGGAAATCAGCGATGACCCGCCGCAACCTTGCTTTATCCATAATTTCCGGGGAACCCGGAATCAATCCCGTCGGGAATGCAGCAGCAAACAAAGAAACTGGAATCTCCTCTGGATTCTCGGGCAAAATTTCCAAACGGACACTGGCAGCTGCTGCCTTATTCAACCAACGGCGCATGCGCTCCTTATGTGCCCTCAGGAGCTTCACCTGCTGCGATTCTGGCCACGTCTCAACATTGTCCGCATAGAAGGACAATGCTACCTAAAGTGCCATAGGACGCCTCCGTTGGATTCTTCAGACCCAAAGTGGCAGCAAAATTAGTCAAGAGCTCAAGTTTATAAACTCCAGCGGCACGAGATTCTAATTTCTGCCACCATTCCTTGGATAAATAGTTCGGCAAAGCGGTGAAGTCTTGCAAGCCAGCACGGCTTGCCAGATCCTCCTGTGACTCACTTTGCTCGGCAACCAATGCCTTCAACTCATCTAAAATTCCTACACTCCAGACATCGGAGAAGGACTCCATGATGCGACCCGCCATCTCCACAGAGATGACGTGCTTCTGCACAATCGGCTTGAGTCGTTCCAATTGTTTTCGCTGCAGCTCATCGTAATGAGGTAGGGTCTTTACACCAAACAAAAACTTTTGGGTCGAAACTATTTCTTTCAAAACTTGAGCTATGACGCCTACGATCATACAAAAACGATAACAAAAGCAACCTACTTAGTAAAACCTTCAAAATCCAAGAAAAACACAAGTAGCTAAGTAAAAATAACTTTTTCATGTTCCACCACCTTACAATACTGATCTCTACTTTTTAGTAGCTAACAAACTTATAAGTAACACCAAAAAATCTCCTACTTAGTTTTACTTATCACACTATCTCCAGACTTATGCCATCGGCAAGTCTACTTAAAGTCAAGGTATAAGTCCACAAGTAGCAAGGGACACCAATGCAGGGAGGCGCGTGGCAAAGCCCAAGTGGAAGGCTGCTCCTGCGAGGGAGTCGCGAGCAGCGGCGGCGACCCGGTCTGCCGCTGTGAAGGCCTCAGGTGCCGGGTGGTGGCGGAAGGCTGCTTCCAGGACGCGCGCTGGCATGGGAAGGGATTCGGCCAGGTGGGCACGCGCCGCCTCCCATCACGGGGCGCCGGGGCGATCGCCTCCAGGCTTGCAAAGCCCCGTCGAGCAGCGTTCCGGTGGCGGCATGGAGCAGCGGGACGTATAGCCAGGAGTTGGCTGTTGCTCGCACTGGCTGGTGGGGTGGCCCTTGGTGATGCCACAGTCGTGGCGGGCTCGGAGGCGCGTGGGGCGATGGCATTGCCAGGAGGGCATTGGTACAGGTTGATGCCAAAATCGTTGCAGGCCGCGGACAAGGCGGGGTCTTGGGCAGGGACACATGGGGCCCGGCAGAGCGCGCTCGTGGAGGGGTGGACGCGGGCGCGCGCGCGCGCAATGCAGGAGAGGTGGTACGCTTGTCGGCAGCCACGCGAAAACGTGGGTTGGTGGCGGGTGGGGCAAGGGGTGAGGACGTCCATGCAAATGGGACATGGGGTTGCTGGGGTGGCGAGGTGGCAAAGGGGGTTCGGGTTGCCACCCAGAACTTCCATTCCTCCTTATTTAAGGAATTCCTCCTTATTTAAGGAATTCCTCCTTAAAATTCCTCCTTAAATTAAGGAGGAATTTTTGAAAAGTTCCTCCTTAAAATTCCGCCTTAAATTTTCAAGTGCAAGGAGATCTTGCACCTCCTTCAGCAGGAGACTTGAAACCTCCTTATCCCAGATCCTGGCAGCAAAACTTTTCACTTCATCTCTGGAATCACTTGTGCTCGAAAACTTTGCAGAACACTCATGCCTATGGAATAAGGGTTGTGGCTTCCACCTTTCACAGCTCCTAAGTGAGCTAGGAAGCCACCAAAGTCTTCGTCTCGATATGTCCAACTGTCTGATGGACAAGAGTTCTGGAGCAATAAATCTAAGAAGCTGTGGTGCTTTGGTTTGATCTTCCAAGTATGGTCAGTTTCGTTTTCCAAGCTCTTGCACAACAGCAAAAACTTTCTGCCATGCAGCAGCATTGACGGGTGATTCCATAGATTCTTGGACAAGAAAGAATAGCATTGCCACAGTTCTGTGGCAGCCATTTGTGATTGTATATTCAAGCACATTGTCATCAGCCAAAAATTCATCGCAGATTTGTTTTGCAAAAGTAATCAACCCTCGAGCTTCTGCAGCTTTGGCTCGAAGTTTTGGACTTGAACTGGCTTTCTTGCTGATCATGAGGACTGTCAAAGTAGGAAGCTTGTTTTCCACACCTTCAGTCTTGTAGTAGCTTTGAATTCTGTGGAACAAGCTTTTCACCCTTTCTTTGCCATTGTTGCCAGGCAAGTGATTTCCAGAGGCAATTAAATGGTGAAACACATTGCCCATAAAATCTGCTGCCACGCCCAAGTCCACAATGTGAAGCCAGTCCAAAAGAAATTGTTTGCTTGTCAGTCCTGGTGTTTGAAACAAGTCATTGATGTCAATGCCAGAATTGGAAATGGATTGCAACAAAGTGAAGTGGTCCAGAGGATCAAATGCCTTGCAGCTTTCAAAGTTTCGAATTTCAATTGGTTTGCACAAGCACAAATGGCAGCATCCTTGTTTGTCTCGCCATCCAGGAAATTGAAAAACTTCTTTTCTCATGGCCCAATCACCTCTCACTTCAAGTAAAAAAGCAGTGAAAGGCAATGCCTTGCCATTGAATGTGCTTCGTTTTTTGTCGCCTGGGTGCCAAAAGCTGCCATCATGCATTGCTGAAGGCCAAGTGCAAGTGGCTAAGTGAATAAAAGACCAAGACAAAATTCCCAACATCTTCGACAAAGTTACTCCATTGATGCACCAGTGCTTTGGAATACAGCACAAAGGGATTCGCAAAGTACCATTAGGTGGAAGTAAGCCAGGAAAATTCAATGAGATGCATTCCAAAGTTTGACTTCTGTCATAATTGTAAGGTGTGCCATCGATCCAAAGGCCAAGTCCTATGGCTTCTCGAACTTGGAACTGCGCTTGCATGTTCGCCAAATGTTTCTTGCTGAGTTCACACATGCCACCAGTCTGCAGCAAGTCTTTCTTCTCAGAGCGCTTCGAGAAGACAAAAAGAATCTCATGTGGCAAAAGAAAAGGTATCTTCTTCATCTCTTCTGCTTGTGTTCCAGGATTGTAGCAAGGGATCAATGCAATGTATTCATTGAACCACAGGCAATTCTTCAACATTTTTCTTTTAATATCCCTTGCCATATTCTTTTCCCAATTGGCTTGCTTCTCACCACTGCCAGATTTTTCTGCACCTTTGACCAAATCTTTCACACCAGTGGCTCCAGCTATTTGTGCATCTTTCATGAGCTCATTGGCTCTTCTAGCAGAGACAGTCTTGGTCAAAAACAAATTGGAAACATTGTGTCGAAACCTCTTCTGGTCAGGTCTGGTCAGGTTCCCTAAGGGTAGACAAATCTACCTTTCTCTTGTGAAACATGGCTTGAGCTGGAAAAACATGTCAACATAAAAGTTCATAAGATCTCAGAAGACAAGAAGTTACACATTGTATTTAGTTAAGTTATTGCTAAATTTCGCCAATGCTTTGAAACAGGGAAACAGTAAAGGAGATCTTACACCTCCTTCAGTCTTGTACACCAGCTGAGAAGCAGGCTCTTTTTCCAGCGACAGTTACCAGCTGCGCATCTTCCAAGCAGATCCCTGCGATATTTTAATCTGCATTTCCACATTCCAAAACTGACAACTGCACCAAATGCGCTTTCCAAAATCTAAGGGCCAAACAGCTCCTACAGCAATGCCTGGTGAGTTTTCACCTTGGCTTTTGCTTCTTGCAGCTTCTCTTGGCTGGGAGCAAGCCATGCTTTGGCAGCAGGCAATGGTTTTGAAAGGCTTTCAGGAGAAGTGTCCTCAGGAGCAAGATCTTCACTGGCTGCGACATAGGATCGAAGGTTGGCAATGGCTTTCAACTGCTCTTGACACGCATTCCTGGGTTGGGCCACAGGTTCAGGGATCTATGTAATTCTTTTCTCATCAAGCCAGCTTTATCAACAGAAACTATGAATTTCATCCATAAATAATGTGCTTACAAGTCTCAGATGTTCTCAGGTACTCATAGTGCTTCAAAAGCTTCTTTGCTGGCATACATTTGATCATTGCGATCTGCTTGTCCATTGGGTCCACAGGGTTCTTCCTCCATGGAGGCAGTTCCTTTGGAGGTTCCATTGAACCTTTCATTGAAAACTGAAAAGTGTAATGATGAAGTAAGTTGGGATGTCTATGAATCTCCAGTTCCAAATCCAATGGTTTCTATGTTGGATCCAAAGTGATTGTTATTGGAGGTTAAAATTGGTTAAAATTAAAATTGCCAATTTTAATTTTAACCTATCCTGCCTTTAAAAGTAATACATAAACTGGTTAAAATTAAAATTGGCAATTTTAATTTTAACCAATTTTAACCTCCTTATTTTTCCAATTTGAAACCTTTACAGTCATCATGCATGACCTGAATGAATTGTATCCAGAGTTGCCAAGAGCCACTCAAACAAAGGAAATGGATGGGCATCAGCTTCGGCCAAGGAGATCTTGCACCTCCTTTTTTGATTCCAGTATTGGACACTAGTGCAATGATTGTGATACCTCAGCTTCAGATCATCAGCTCTCATCATCATTCCAAAGCTGATCATGTGCATCCATCAAGGCTTCAAAAATGATTCTACAGGTCCATCACCACTACATTGATCAATATGACTTGACAGCTTCAGACATGCAGAAATGCTCATGTCACAGATATCATGTTTTACTTAAATTTAAATTTAGTTTATCAAGGAGATCTTGCACCTCCTTAAAGAGTCGCTTGCGCCCATAATCTCCAATCATTTTTCCAGGGAAGCTCAATTGACTCAATCTACATTTGAATCCTCATCCTCTTTGGGTTTTTCGGCTTGCTCTCCAGCATCAATAGGTTATGTAGGAGAATATGGGGTTACAGCAGGACCTGATCAGGAGGCATGGTGATGAACATATTGCACAGGGCATGGTTGACATGAGATACTTTCAAAGTCACAGTCACAGAAAACTCCAGCCTGTGTAGATCATTCCTTCATCCAGGAGCTCCAATGGAGTAGCATGCGCAGTAGGTGCAGTAGGTGGTCCTCATGATGCATTGAAACTGAAACAAAGGAGGTGCAAGATCTCCTTAAGCCCAAAACAAAAAATCATCTGAGGAGGTCTTGCATCTCCTTCATAGCATGATATATCAAACCATGTATGAAACAAAATCATTATCTAAATGATTCAAGTTTCCATAGATTTGAGAAGCTCTCACAGCATAGAGGATTCTCATTCGTCTTCTTGCTTCTTCAAATGAGATGACCCCCATGTCAGCCATGTAAGTGAGTTGGGCTGCTGCACCTCTCACTCCCTCCCCCAGTGGTAGACCTGCATCCAGTGTTGGAAAAAAAAATAATATATATATATATATTCAAATTCCAAATTTCAACATTCCAAATTCCAGACAAAACTTCTCAAATCCAGAATTCCAATCCAATATTAAACATTAAAGCCACATCCTATGAAAGTCTATAAGCCATTTTTGAAATCCACCCAGGCACTAAACGCTCAAGTTCCAAATGTCAGGAGATCTTGCACCTCCTTAAGACAGAAAAGTGGAAAGACTATTTCCTATTTTCCTATTGAGAACTCTCAGGAGATTTTACACCTCCTTGAAACATGCAACAGAAATCAGCAGCCATTTTTTTTGCAATTTCATCCAATCTAATCCACATCCTGTCCAACCTTCCACTTTCGAATTTCCTCATTCAAAAATTCAATCACAGATTGTTCAGTAGCACCATTGTGCAAATCAGCAATGCATTTCTGGGCCAAATCCAAGCCAACTTCTCTTGAAATTTTGTTCAAAGTGAAAGATTTGATTTGTTTCTTGTCTCCAAAATTTCGTCTGACACCTAAAGCACCATACTTTCGACTGCCTTTGGCAGGATAATCTTCCAAGCGATATTCAGGAGATGCCAAGTCAACAGCAGCAGGTTCAGGATCAGCAACTGCAACAGCCGGCCGAGCTTCAACATCCTCTTCTTCAGAAGTGCCAAGTACTGCTTCACATGCAGCACGCTTTTTCCAAGATCGCAGCAGGCCTTTTCAAGACTGCAGCAGGCCTTTTCAAGACTGCAGCAGGCTTTTTCCCACCTGCAGATTGCCTATAGATCTTCAAAGATTCATTGGGAATTTCAGATTCAAATTTGTTTTCACCAAAAGCAGCAATGGCAAAGCCATTTGGTCCTTCACTCATAGTAGCTTTCTCCACCTTGCTATCCACAAAGCGACATACCACCATGGCAGTAGAATCGATCCAGGTTCCAGCACTCACAGGCTTCTTAGGACTCGCTTGGCTCTCTTCACTCGACACTTCTATCAGTTGATGCTCTTGGCTATCCAATGTTTCTGAGCTGTGGCCTGGAATTTTTTTTTGCAAAAGTGGTCATTCACAGGCAACTGTGGGATGGAGCTCGCATTGGGACTTTGTCTCATGAGCCTTCGCTTGGCAATGGCTTTCTAAACAAACTTGCCTTTCTGCCGGTTCCCATGGAATTCTGAGCACTCCAGATAGATCTTCACAAGCTCACCCATCCAAGGCTCAGATTTCAGATGTGTTGCACACATTCGACAATTGCAGAAGACCACTTCTTCGCTTCGTCACTCAAAGTGCGAGGGCTGACTTTCAAGGCAGCTTCCTTCAAGCAGTCTTTGGATGGTCGAATTGTTTTCTGGAACATCAAGCCCAGAAATTTTCGATAATACTTGCAAACTTGATCAGTTTCAACATCCAAGTAATCCTTGGGATCCAAACAAGCCACCTCTGCTTTCAAACATTTGCAAAGGTCTTGAACAGAAGCAGTGTTCTTAGCTCTACTCATCTTGAGAAATCAACTGCAGATGCGATGCACAAATATTACATGCAGGAAATCAAAACACCAAAAGGAGATCTTGCATCTCCTTGAAGCAACCTCCAAAGGTTGGTCTTGATGCAATGATGATGTCAAAGATGTATCTAAAGACAGTGAAAAAAATCCTCCTTAAAAAAAAATAAGGAGGAATTTTCAAAAAAAACACCTTAATTAAGGAGAATTCCTCCTTAATTAAGGTGGAATTCCTTAATTAAGGAAAAAATCCTCCTTAATTAATGGAATTCCTCCTTAATTAAGGTGGAATTCCTTTAAAAAAAACTCCTTAAATTAAATAAGGAGGAATGGAAGTTCTGGGCATGCTTGAGTCGAAGGGAGCGGCCGGGGCCGGGGCGGCGCCCGTAAGAACGTCTTGACGCGGCCCGTCCGGCCGGCTCTCGTGTGGCTCCGCCGGACGGTGCCGCCGCCGCTGCGAAGCTGCTGACGAAGGCCGCCGCCGCAGCTGCTGCACCGGGCTGTCTTTCTTTTTTTTTTATCCTCTGGTGGGAGGAGGCGGAGGTGCTGCTTGTATAAGGGAGCGCACACTCGCAGAGAGGGTGGGGCGGAGGTGCTGCTTGTAAAGGAGAGCGCGCTCCCGGGTGGGGGGAATCTCAAGCCTGCTTGCCTTTGAAAGGGGTGGCGCACGCGTGGAGGGGCGCCTCCTGGCTAGAGGCAGCGGAAGGGGCAAGGGGGTGGGGGGGCGCCCGAATGGGTTCGGGGCGAAGGGTGTAGAAGGGCCGAAGGGTGGGCCGGGAGAAGGTGGAAGGGCGCGCGAAAGGACCGACGGCGAATGGAGCGGGACCAAGAAGGCCGCCCGCGCGGGGCGGCCGGGGGGGCCAGGTGTGAGGACTGGGGTGGCGGATGGGGCCAGCGCTGGCGCGGTCGCGGCGGGGCCCGCGCCTGGGCGGTGACCCCCGGGCGGGGGCGGGGCGGGCGGGCGGCGGCGGGAGAAGCGGCTCGGCGCGCGAGGGGTGGGGGAGGCCTCGCCGTCGCCGCCGCCGCACTTGAGCGGGGGGAAGGTGCCCGAGGGGCGGAGGCTGCCGGAGCTGGGGGGGGAAGGAAGGGCGGGTGGGGGAGGAAGGGGCGGTGGGGAAGGGCTGCGCGCGAAGTCCGGGCTGGTGGGGGAGCGCGGGGGCGCCAGGGGGGAAGGTGATGGTGAATGGTGGCCCCGTCGCAGGAGGCGCGCAGGGTGGCGCCACGGAGCCCCAAGAGGACGGGGCCGAAGCCCATCGGACGCGCGACCGGAAAGAGGCGGCCGAGGGGCTTCTTGAGCCAAAATGGAGGATTTATGGAGGATTTATGAAAGATTTATGGAAGATTTATGGAGGATTTATGGAAGATTTATGGAAGATTTATGAAAGATTTATGGAGGGTTTATGGAGGATTTATGAAAGATTTATGGAGGGTTTATTGATGCGGCTTGCTGCGGATAGTTTGTTGTCGAGGTGGCAGCTCTACTTTGCTTTTTGTATGAACTTATATGAACTTGATTTTTTGCGAGTTTTTCGTTGTTCCGCTTTTTTTCAAGTTTCCTCCTTCGCAAGTCACAGCAGAGCCTGGGCCACAGACATGTCATTCATGTCCCAGTCGGCTTTTCTTTGTATTGGAGGATTTATGGAAGATTTATGAAGGATTTATGGAAGATTTATGATGGATTCATGGAAGGTTTATGGCGGATTTATGAAGGTTTTATGGACAAGTTTTCCGAATTTTGATGTTTGAATTTAGAATGCCGCCAAAAACCATTGAAAACCAATGAAAAAACATGAATACCAAAGAAAAACAACAGAAACACCAAAGAAAACCAATGAACAAGAACTATGATAAATCAAGAACAACTCTTTAAACTTATTGAGAACCAAAGAAAAATCTATGAACACATCAAGGAAAGACCAATTACAATGGAAAGCCGAAGACAATTTTTACAGCATTCTAAGTTACTCTACTTTTTAGCAGGGACTTTTTGCCCCCTGTTTTTTTCGAGTTTTCCATCTTCAATGGGGAAGGAAACAAGAGACAATTTTTAAGATTTTACTTCCATCATGGTTTTGGCATGTTTTGATTGGGTATTTTCAGGGGGATGCGTTCTAGTAATGTAGACTTAGAATGCCGGCATTGATTTTGTGATCTTGGTGAAGGATGCCATTTTTGGGTTTCTTACCCAGCATTTCTGACAGTTTACAAACATGTTTGGGCCCATCGCCATATATTCCAATGTATTTTCCAAAGTTTTTACATTTATGTATTATATATACGCTAACTACATTTAAATATACGGATTTTCAAATATACGAGCTAGTATTTTAGACTACCCCCGGGAAAGTTTTCCGTGGCTCGCCTGGCCACTTGAAAATAAGGTTTATAGAAGCTCTATGCAGGATTTATGGAGGATTTATGAGGGATTTATGGTGGATTTATGGTGGATTTATGGAGGATTTATGGAGGATTTATGGAGGATTTATGGAGGATTTATGGGGGATGTATGGAAGATTTATGGAGGATTTATGAAAGATTTATGGAGGATTTATGAAGGATTTATGGAAATTTATGGAGGAGTTATGAAGGATTTATGGAAGATTTATGGAGGATTTATGGAGCATTTATGGACGATTTATGCAGGATTTATGGAGGAAATTAATGGAGGATTTATGGAGGATTAATGGAGGATTCATGGAGGATTTATGGAGGATTTATGGAGGATTCATGGAAGATTTATGGAAGTTTTATGAAGGATTTATGGAAGATTTATGGAGGGTTTATGGAGGATTTATGGAGGATTTAGGCAATTCATTTGTGAATACTAAAGTTCCAACCAAATTCACTTTATGTATTCGTTTTCAATTAGGCAATTCATTTGGGAATATGTGGGAATACTGATTAGGCAATTTTCAATTTCATTCAGGTGTCTATTTTTGGAGTCAAACACGAACACCAAAGAAAAACACCTGAAAAACCACTGAAAACCAATGAACAAAAACAATGATAAGCAAAGAACAACACATGAACATTATTGAGAACCAAAGAAAAATTTATGAACAAATCAAGGAAAAAACCAATGAAAACCACAGAAAAACCAATGAAAAAACCAAAGAAGGAACAATGAAAAACAATGGAAAAAAAAACAATTTTGCCAGCATTCTAAGTTACCTTTTGCCAGTGATTTTTGGTCACTGTTTTTTCGATGTTTTTTATGTTTAATGGGGAAAGAAATAAGAGACAATTTTGAAGGAAAAAAGGAAACCAGTCTTGAGGTGTCTTGGATCCTGTATGTTCACAAAACCCTGTAAATATGCAGTAAATTGCATTTTTTCTTGCATATGTGCTTCAAACGGAATTATTTTCTGTTTGCTGTTTTTTGGGTACCCTCATGGAGGAAAAAACACTGGCAGGAGAGAACTTAGCATGCCATTTTATACCTAAAATATGCATTTTGTATGGCAATACTGTGTTTCGGGGTCTGGCACATTGAAACTTAGAATATTCACGCGCCGGCATTGTAAAATACCCTTAAAAACATGGTTTTTGGCTGTTTTTGGCGGCATTCTAAGTTCAAAAATCAAAATTTTGGAAAACTGGGCAGCATTCTAAGTTTCAGTGTGTCGCTATATATGTATAAGACCAATATAAATCTATATATATATATAATATATACGTATATAATGTTCACATATATATACACATAAGTCATTATCATAGCATTCAGGCGTTGTCTCATTGCGTTCAGGTGTCATGTTTGCAGCAGGGCAACTGCACGCAGTCATGTTTTGGATTTTGCACTTCTACTGTTTGAAAAACTGTAACTAAACAAAGGCGCACTATGTAAAAAGTAGTTTTCAAACAAATAGATGCCACTGTTATGTATTGTTATTTTCGGTTGGTACCGTGTGTCTGTGAATTGATAGAGATAATTGCGTTGCAATGATGGTGTTGGACTGTTTGCCATTGGCATTGCCACGTTCAAATCGCAACGATTGCAAACAATGACGCTTATCACGCGACATAAACCAATAGAAAGATTGCCTGACAAGGTTTTACACTCCCGGAAACAAACGTGTCTCGGGCTACCGTTTCAGGTATCAACTAACATGTCCACTCTGTACCGGCGTTTTCCTGGATTTCCTGGGGAATGTATTGCAACTTTTTTTGGGACCATTGACACAAAAACAGCTAACATGTCTCAGTTCCTGCAATTGGGGCCCTTGGATTTCGACCCTGATCTGGGATATGTTCGCTATTTTTGGGGGATAGATTCGGCGAATAACCACTCACATATCTCAAAACCACATCCTCTGAACAACACGGACACGTTAAGTGGACGCTTTCCATGGCCAGTCATCCAACCCTTAGTAAATGCAACTGGTTTTTGGAATGCACCCCCAATCTTCCTGCCCACCCACGAGCATCATCTATGATGCGCTCTTCCGGAAGGAGTTGGGCCCACCTTTTTTCTCCACCGTTTTGTTATCAATGCAGTCTTTGATTTGAGCCCTCTTGGGGTCTGGAAATAAGGATGCTGGGGCGTCCGGGGCGGTAGTCTTCTGGCAGTTTCCCGGGAACCCCCAGAGAGGGGGACAACTTTTCCACTAACATGTCCATTCTGGATTTTCAGCTAACACGTCTCAAGTTTAGGGCACTTATCATAGCCTATGTTCACAGCAGCTAACGTATCCCAAAAAAAATCAACAAAAAAAGTGGATACTTGTCTCGGGCTACCGTTTCAGGTATCAACTAACATGTCCACTCTGTACCGGCGTTTTCCTGGATTTCCTGGGGAATGCATTGCAACTTTTTTTGGGACCATTGACCCAAAAACAGCTAACATGTCTCAGTTCCTGCAATTGGGGCCCTTGGATTTCGACCCTGATCTGGGATATGTTCGCTATTTTGGGGGGATAGATTCAGCCAATAACCACTCACATATCTCAAAACCACATCCTCTGAACAACACGGACACGTTAGGTGGACGCTTTCCATGGCCAGTCATCCAACCCTTAGTAGATGCAACTGGTTTTTGGAATGCACCCCAAATCTTCCTGCCCACCTACGAGCATCATCTATGATGCGCTCTTCCGGAAGGAGTTGGGGCCCCTTTTTTCTCCACTGTTTTGTTATCAATGCGGTCTTTGATTTGAGCCCTCTTGGGGTCTGGTAATAAGGATGCTGGGGCGTCCGGGGCGGTAGTCTTCTGGCAGTTTCCGGGGAACCCCCAGAGAGGGGGACAACTTTTCCACTAACATGTCCATTCTAGATTTTCAACTAACATGTCTCAAGTATAGGGCATTTATCATAGCCTATGTTCACAGCAGCTAACGTATCCAAAAAAAAAACACAAAAAAAGCGGATACGTGTCTCGGGCTACCGTTTCAGGTATCAACTAACATGTCCACTCTGTACCGGCGTTTTCCTGGATTTCCTGGGGAATGTATTGCAACTTTTTTTTGGGACCATTGACCCAAAAACAGCTAACATGTCTCAGTTCCTGCAATTGGGGCCCTTGGATTTCGACCCTGATCTGGGATATGTTCGCTATTTTTGGGAACAACACGGACACGTTAAGTGGACGCTTTCCATGGCCAGTCATCCAACCCTTAGTAAATGCAACTAGTTTTTGGAATGCACCCCAAATCTTCCTGCCCACCTACGAGCATCATCTATGATGCGCTCTTCCGGAAGGAGTTGGGACCCCTTTTTTCTCCACCGTTTTGATATCAATGCAGTCTTTGATTTGAGCCCTATTGGGGTCTGGAAATAAAGATGCTGGGGCGTCCGGGCGGTAGTCTTCTGGCAGTTTCCCGGGAACCCCCAGAGGGGGTGACAACTTTTCCACTAACATGTCCATTCTGGACTTTCAACTAACATGTCTCAAGTGTGGGGCATTTATCATAGCCTATGTTCACAGCAGCTAACGTATCCAAAAAAACACCAAAAAAAAGTGGATACGTGTCTCGGGCTACCGTTTCAGGTATCAAGCGTTTTCCTGGATTTCCTGGGGAATGCATTGCAACTTTTTTGGGGACCATTGACCCAAAAAACAGCTAACATGTCTCAGTTCCTGCAATTGGGGCCCTTGGATTTCGACCCTGGTCTGGGATATGTTCGCTATTTTGGGGGGATAGATTCAGCCAATAACCACTCACATATCTCAAAACCACATCCTCTGAACAACACGGACACGTTAAGTGGACGCTTTCCATGGCCAGTCATCCAACCCTTAGTAGATGCAACTGGTTTTTGGAATGCACCCCCAATCTTCCTGCCCACCCACGAGCATCATCTATGATGCGCTCTTCCGGAAGGAGTTGGGACCCCTTTTTCCTCCACCGTTTTGTTATCAATGCAGTCTTTGATTTGAGCCCTATTGGGGTCTGGAAATAAGGACGCTGGCGCGTCCGGGGCGGTAGTCTTCTGGCAGTTTCCCGGGAACCCCCAGAGGGGGGGACAACTTTTCCACTAACATGTCCATTCTGGATTTTCAACTAACATGTCTCAAGTATAGGGCATTTATCATAGCCTATGTTCACAGCAGCTAACGTATTCAATGCTTTTTTCCACAAAAAGTGGATACGTGTCTCGGGCTACCGTTTCAGGTATCAACTAACATGTCCACTCTGTAGCGGCGTTTTCCTGGATTTCCTGGGGAATGTATTGCAGCTTTTTTTGGGACCATTGACCCAAAAACAGCTAACATGTCTCAGTTCCTGCAATTGGGGCCCTTGGATTTCGACCCTGATCTGGGATATGTTCGCTATTTTTGGGGGATAGAGTCAGCGAATAACCACTCACATATCTCAAAACCACATCCTCTGAACAACACGGACACGTTAGGTGGACGCTTTCCATGGCCAGTCATCCAACCCTTACTAAATGCAACTGGTTTTTGGAATGCACCCCAAATCTTCCTGCACACCTACGAGCATCATCTATGATGCGCTCTTCCAGAAGGAGATGGGATCCCTTTTCTCTCCACCGTTTTGTTATCAATGCGGTCTTTGATTTGAGCCTTTTTGGGGTCTGGAAATAAGGATGCTGGCGCGTCCGGGGCGGTAGTCTTCTGGCAGTTTCCCGGGGAACCCCCAGAGAGGGGGACAACTTTTCCACTAACATGTCCATTCTGGATTTTCAGCTAACACGTCTCAAGTTTAGGGCACTTATCATAGCCTATGTTCACAGCAGCTAACGTATCCATTTTTTTTCCACAAAAAAAAGTGGATACGTTTGTTCCCTAGAGAGTAATGACCAAACAAATCACAAAATTGAAGCTTGGATGCTTGGCTGAATGGTCTTTACATGGAAAACCGGTATGGGCAGCGCATAACTTCAAAGCATGTTCATGCAGGGCGTCCCGGCGCCCCGGTACCCGTGATGATAAAACGCAACCCAATCTTTCACCATCTTTGGCGCAGTGAACAATACAGCGCATTCACCTTTTTCATTAGTCAGTCAAAATCAGACTATTCATTACCAGCACATAATTCGGGTTCCTGCAGGTTTGTTTGCACTGAAATCATGTTCCTGCTGCTGTTGTCCCCTGCCATTCAAATTGCAGCTATTTCTTGAGCCGATTTGCAAAGTGTTTTACTTTGAAAACTGCAGTCATCTTTGGAAAACGGCCGGTGTGTATCCCAAGATATCATGTTGCCAAGCTATCATCTTTCCAGAGTTTTATTTTGCCAGAATATCATGCTGCCAAAATATTGTGATGCCAAATTTTCAAAACTTAGTTTTCCCAAATATCAGTTTGCCACAATTTGTTCGCAAATTGATGGGCCAAAAAGTTCGCAAAGTAACAATCTGGGTCGTCCCCAAACACAACATTTTGTACAATCACTGGGGGTGATGGTTCCAGTGGAACCGTCATCCCCTGAGATACAGTAGATGGACAAAATATTCAAACTCTGCATCACGCACTATGTTGAACCCCCGCGCCCCCAAATCTCAATGTTTCAGCGCGCGTGTTAGCAAAAGTGATGTTAGGGGTTTGGTTTTTTTCCGTCCACTGGGGCTAATGCACTTCAGGTTACAATAACATTGAACTTTGGGGGTGGGGGTGTTGTACCGGATAGAAGGGGTTTGAATATTTCGTCCATCTACGGTACCAACTGGGGTGTGCGGCATGCCGCACACCTCAGTTGGTACTGTCTCGCTCCCTGATGTTTTCACATCTTTTGGTCTCCAAACTCTGTTGTGGAAACATCAATGCGCATGCTGCTGATCTCAGTCCAAGCTGCGCAAAACATTGGCTTTTCACAAGTAAATGCCTCCTGTCTGTCTCCCGTCCCATTTTTTCTGTTTCCTAATTCGCAACTTATTCCTAAGTGCACAAAACATTGTGTTTTCACAGGTAAGTGCAACCTTTGTGCTTCCCGTCCCGTTTTTTTTCTATTCCCTAATTCGTAACTTATTCCAAACTGCAAAAAAACATTGTGTTTTCACAGATAAATGCTGCATGTGTCTCTCATCCCATTTTTTCCTTTTCCCAAATTCACAACTTATTCCAACATGTGCAAAACATTGTGTTTTCACAGGTAGGTGTGCATGCCTCTCTCGTCCAATTTGTTCCTACTCCCTGTTCCCTAATTCACGACTTATTCGTCTGACGTGGCCTTGCCAATGGATTTTGCAACTTGAACAGCATGGGACAGCTCCTAATTAAAAAAGGAAATATTTTTCTCTTAAAAAGAAGCAGCACGTCACAAATGACATAATCCATTGGCAGGGCCACGTCAGACGAACAAGTCGTGAATTAGGGAATAGGAACAAATGGGACGAGAGAGGCATGCACACCTACCTGTGAAAACACAATGTTTTGCGCATGTTGGACTGGAATAAGTTGTGACTTAGGGAATAGAAAACATGGGACGGGAGACAGACAGGAGGCATTTACTTGTGAAAGGCCAATGTTTTGCGCAGTTTGGACTGAGATCAGCAGCATGCACATTGATGTTTCCCCAACAGAGTTTGGAGACCAAAAGATGTGAAAACATCAGAAAGCGAGACAGTAGATGGACAAAATATTCAAACTCTGCATCACGCACTATGTTGAACCCCCGCGCCCCCAAATCTCAATGTTTCAGCGCGCGTGTTAGCAAAAGTGATGTTAGGGGTGTGTGTGTTTTTTCGTCCACTGGGGCTAACGCACTTCAGGTTACAATAACATTGAACTTTGGGGGTGAGGGGGCTGTACCGGATAGAAGGGGTTTGAATATTTTGTCCATCTACGGTAGCTAACCGAACATGTCGCAAATACCAATCTGGGCCTAGGGTGATGGTTCCACTGGAACTATCGTCCTGTATTAGCTTCGGACAGCTCTTTATCCAGTTTTTGGAATCTTCTTGGAGATTCACTGAGTCAAGCTGATGCTTAGCACGCTTACAGTGGGTGATTGTTCCAGTGGAACCATCGTCTTTGAGAAGTGACTTGGTGGAGCCCACGAAGGATGATCCTGAGATGCAGCAAAGGGATACTAATTCAAAGCTATCAATCCATTTGTGAAAACTTTTGGCAACTTAATATTTTGCAAAACTAAGTTTTGAAAATTCGGCATCACAATGCTTTGGCAGCATGATATTCTGGCAAAATAAAACTCTGGAAAAATGATAGTTTGGCAACATGATATCTTGGGATACACACCGGCCGTTTTCTGATGACTGCAGTTTTCAAAGTAAAACACTTTGTAAATCGGCTCAAGAAATAGCTGCAATTTGAATGGCATGGGGCAACAGCAGCAGGAACATGATTTCAGTGCAAACAAACCTGCAGGAACCCGAATTATGTGCTGGTAATGAAAGTCTGATTTTGATTAACTAATGGCGAATGCGCTGTATTGTTCACTGCGCCAAAGATGGCGAAAGATTGGGTTGCGTTTTATCATCACGAGTGCCGGGACGCCGGGACGCCCTGCATGAACATGCTTTGAAGTCATGCGCTGCCCATACCGGTTTTTCAGCCAAGCTTGAGTTCGAGTTTTTTGGGTCATGAAAGCCATGTTGGTCGATCTATCTATGGGTTTATGGTGCGTGATAAGGGTCACTGTTTGCTAGTGTTGCGGTATGAGCATGGCAGTGCCAATGGAAAACAAACCAACACCATCATTGCAGCACAATATCATGCATCGCAATTATTCGAATCATTGCACAAACACACAGCACCAACGCAATAAAACCTATAAACATTCATTGGATTGAAGATTACATTGTACATGGTGCACCTTAGTTCAGCCTTGCAAACTGTAGAATGCAAAGTCCAGAGCATGACTGTGTGGCAAAAAATCAACGAAAAAAGTGCGTGCAGTTGCCTTGCGTCTGAGTCAAACCGCAAATGTAACACCTGAATGTAATGAGACAACACCTGAATGCTAGGAAAATGACTTATATATAAATAATACAAATATAGAATATTATACCTATCTCCGATCATTTCCCTGACTGCTCTTTATTTTTGCCTATTCGGGCAAATGCGCCTTTTTTGGTCTAAAAGGGGACTTTGCCTGACCATAAGCGATTTCCATGATTACGCATCTCTTATGACAAACTTGACAGAAACGCATTCACCCTGGTTTCGCTTCAGCATCAAAAAAGTTGTGGCATCATTTTTGCAAAATATTTCATCGAGTTCTTTACGGGCGGCGGTACCTTTCCCTTGTTTTCCTTGTTTTCACAGTACTTTGGCACGACGCATTTGTTGCATTAAAGTATATATAATCATCCTGGAGTAGATAGAATCCAGTTTCGCAGGGCTTTTTATTTAAAAAAAAACATGGTTTTTGACCCAATACCAAACTATATCTTCGGACCCCCTAGATAGAATATTCCAAAATCTACTCCAGGATGCTCAACATGTGTGTTTTTTCCTTTCCAAGTTTACTTTTCAAGCAGCTGCAAGGATAAACTTTGAATGGTAAGATCGAGGGCTCCTAATTTTCTCATTTCCTCTTCCCTTCACAGTTTTCCATTCGAAAACCTGCAGTCATGAACTTTGGATGGTAAGATCGTGGATTCCTACTTTTCTAGTACCATTTTCCTTTCAAAGTTTCTTTTCAAACAGCTCCAAGAATGAACTTTGGATGGGTAGATGTGGAGGAAGGGGCAGGGCGCACCACAAATACACGCTTAATTCCAAGCATCCTTCAAAAAAAATCAGTCTTTTCATACGTAGTTCTAGTGGATATTCTATCTATAGTTTTGCGCACCTGTCTAGCTCAGCACTGGGGAGAAAGAACTTTGGATGGTGGATCTTGGATTCCTACTTTTCTATACTTTTCTCATCTCCTTTTCCTTTCACAGCTTTCTTTTCAAAAACCTGCAAGACTGAACTTTGGATGGTCGATCTTGGGTTGCTTCGTTTCTCAACCTATTTTCCTTTCAAAATTTCTTTTGAAACAATGCAAATTCCACTTCGGATGGTAAGTTCTTGGATTCCTAATTTTCTAATGCCATTTTTCTTTTAACCTTTCCTTTCAAACTACAGCTCCAAGAATGAACTTTGGGTGGGTAGATGTGGAGGAAGGGGCAGGGTGCACCACAAATACACGCTTAATTACAAGCATCCTCTAAGAAAATCACTCTTTTCTATTCTTTTCCTAGTTCTAGAGAATATTCTATCTATAGTTTTGCGCAGCTGTCCTGGCAGAGCACTAGCAAAAATGAACTTTGGATGGTCGATCTTGGGTTCCTACTTTTCTATACTTGTCTGCTCTCCTTTTCCTTTCACAGTTTTCTTTTCAAAAACCTGCAAGACTGAACTTTGAATGGTAAGATCGTGGATTCCTACTTTTCTACTGCCATTTTCCTTTTAACGTGTTCTTTCAAACTACAGCTCCAAGAATGAACTTTGGGTGGGTAGATGTGGAGGAAGGGGCTGGGTGCACCACAAATTCATGCTTAATTCCAAGCATCCTTCAAAAAAATTCAGTCTTTTCATGGTTCTAGAGTTCTAGAGGATATTCTATCTATAGTTTTGCGCATCTGTCCTAGCACAGCACTGGGGAGGAAGAACTTTGGATGCTCGATCTTGGATTCCTACTTTTCTATACTTTTCTCCTCTCCTTTTCCTTTCACAGTTTTCTATTCGAAAACCTGCAAGACTGAACTTTGAATGGTAAGATCGTGGATTCTTTCTTTTGTCATCCCATTTTCCGTTCGTTGTTTCTTTTCAAAAACCGGCAATTTCCACTTCGGATGGTAAGTTCTTGGATTCCTACTTTTCTAGTGCCATTTTCCTTTGAATTTTAAAGTTTCTTTTCAAACAGCTCCAAGAATGAACTTTGGGCGGGTAGATGTGGAGGAAGGGGCAGGGCGCACCACAAATTCATGCTTAATTCCAAGCATCCTTCAAATATTCAGTCTTTTCATGGTTCTAGAGTTCTAGAGGATAGATATTCTATCTATAGTTTTGCGCACCTGTCCTAGCACAGCACTGGGGAGGAAGAACTTTGCATGCTTGATCTTGGGTTCCTACTTTTCTATACTTTTCTCATCTCCTTTTCCTTTCACAGCTTTCTTTCCAAAACCTGCAAGACTGAACTTTGAATGGTAAGATCGTGGATTCCTTCTTTTCTCATTCCATTTTCCTTTCGTCGTTTCTTTTCAAAAACCTGCAATTTCAACTTTGGGCGGTAAGATCTTGGATTCCTACTTTTCTAGTGCCATTTTCCTTTTGTTTCCTTTCAAAAAGCTCCACGAATGAACTTTGGGTGGAAAGATGTGGAGGAAGGGCCAGGGTGCACGACAAATTCATGCTTAATTCCAAGCATCCTTCAAAAATTCAGTCTTTTCATGGTTCTAGAGTTCTAGAGGATATTCTATCTATAGTTTTGCGCAGCTGTCCTAGCACAGCACTGGGGAGGAAAAACTTTGGATGGTCGATCTTGGGTTCCTACTTTTCTATACTTTTCTCCTCTCCTTTTCCTTTCACAGTTTTCTAGTCGAAAACCTGCAAGACTGAACTTTGAATGGTAAGATCGTGGATTCCTTCTTTTGTCATCCCAGTTTCCTTTCGTTGTTTCTTTTCAAAAAACGGCAATTTCCACTTCGGATGGTAAGTTCTTGGATTCCTATTTTTCTAATGCCATTTTCCTTTTAACGTTTCCTTTCAAACAGCTCCAAGAATGAACTTTGGGTGGGTAGATGTGGAGGAAGGGGCAGGGTGCACGACAAATTCACGCTTAATTCCAAGCATCCTTCAAAAAAATCAGTCTTTTCATACGTAGTTCTAGTGGATATTCTATCTATAGTTTTGCGCAGCTGTCCTGGCACAGCACTAGCAAAAATGAACTTTGGATGCTCGATCTTGGATTCGTACTTTTCTCGTTTCCTTTCCTTCCACAGTTTTTTTTTTCAAAAGCCTGCAAAACTGAACTTTGAATGGTAAGATCGTGGATTCCTTCTTTTCTCATCCCATTTTCCTTTCGTTGTTTCTTTTCAAAAACCGCCAATTTCCACTTCGGATGGTAAGTTCTTGGATTCCTATTTTTCTAATGCCATTTTCCTTTTAACGTTTCCTTTCAAACAGCTCCAAGAATGAATTTTGGATGGGTATGGATGGGTAGATGTGGAGGAGGGGCAGGGTTCACCACAAATACATGCATAATTCCAAGCATCCTTAAAAAATTCAGTCTTTTCATGGTTCTAGAGTTCTAGAGGATATTCTATCTATAGTTTTGCGCATCTGTCCTAGCACAGCACTGGGGAGGAAGAACTTTGGATGCTCGATCTTGGATTCCTACTTTTCTATACTTTTCTCCTCTCCTTTTCCTTTCACAGTTTTCTATTCGAAAACCTGCAAGACTGAACTTTGAATGGTAAGATCGTGGGTTCCTTCTTTTCTCATCCCATTTTCCTTTCGTTGTTTCTTTTCAAAAACCTGCAATTTCCACTTCGGATGGTAAGTTCTTGGATTCCTATTTTTCTAATGCCATTTTCCTTTTAACGTTTCCTTTCAAACAGCTCCAAGAATAAACTTGGGTGGGTAGATGTGGAGGAAGGGGCAGGGTGCACCACAAATTCATGCTTAATTCCAAGCATCCTTCAAAAAAATCAGTCTTTTCATACGTAGTTCTAGTGGATATTCTATCTATAGTTTTGCGCAGCTGTCCTGGCACAGCACTAGCAAAAATGAACTTTGGATGCTCGATCTTGGATTCCTACTTTTCTATACTTTTCTCATCTCCTTTTCCCTTCACAGTTTTCTAGTCGAAAACCTGCAAGACTGAACTTTGAATGGTAAGATCGTGGATTCTTTCTTTTGTCATCCCATTTTCCTTTCGTTGTTTCTTTTCAAAAACCGGCAATTATGAACTTTGGATGGTAAGATGGTGGATTCCAACTTTTCTCATGCTATTTTCCTTTCAAAGTTTCTTTTCAAACAGCTCCAAGAATGAACTTTGGATGGGTAGATGTGGAGGAAGGGGCAGGGCGCACCACAAATACACGCTTAATTCCAAGCATCCTTCAAATATTCAGTCTTTTCATGGTTCTAGTGGACGTCCAAATTCAAAATCTCCAGGGGGTGCGATGGGCACACGGCTGCTGAGTGGGTATGGGTCAAATTTGGGCCCCAACTCAATTGCAAAATTGCACATCTTCAATTATCAATTATCAATTTTGTAGGGGTGATCATTTGTACCCACACCCATTCCTTTATTGGGTTTGAGTATTTGGGCATCCCAGGAACCAAAAATACCATTACTAAAGGACCTATAACACATGTTTTGGTTCTTGGAAACCTGCCGTTGTTAGCAGAATACAGCAGGGAAGGGCCAGCACAGTGGTTGATACCATAGATAGAATATGGAAGAATATGGGGATGGATCAAAACCTTCTGTCCCAATTACACCCAATTCTATAGACGACTTTTAAAGTATCTGGTTTTGATCCATGTCCAAAGCCAAAATCTCCAGGAGGTCTGGTAAGCACACGGTTGCTGAGTGGGTATGGGTCAAATTTGGGCCCCAATGCAATTACAAAATTGCACGTTTTGAATTATCAACTGTCAATTTTGGGTGGTGATAATTTGTCCCAAACCCATTGGGTTTGACGATTTGGGCATCCTCGGAGCCAAAAATACCATTGCCAAAGGATCTATTTTTCTGGGAACCAACACCAACAGTACAAATTTTGGGGTGGTGATATTTTATTTATTTGGAAGATTTGGGGCTGAAATTCGCATGCTAGAACCTAATACACCAGCATGATAACATTTTTCATGGTCATTCCAAAGGTCCAAACAACCACATGCCAGAACCTATACACCAGCATAATAACAACATTTGGTGGTCATTCCAAAGGCCCAAACAACCAGATCACAAGCTAAATGACCGCTTTTGTGATCATTTTTTTCCCAATCATCGACCCGGATTTTTGAGCCATTTTGGGATTCTATCTTCGGACCGTTTTTTTTCTTTGAAATTCCAGAGGTTCTATCTACTTTAGGATGATTATATATATATATGTATTTAAAACATATATAAGTTTTCAATGAACACGGCATTTTGCCATCAACCCAGCGGACGTTTGTACTTTCTTGGAAAAAGCAGAAAGTGAACAGCTAGAAGATGCAGGCACGACCAAGTACGTGTACATAATGTCTCTGGACTCTCCACAAAGCCACAGATGTGGGTCGATTTTCCCTTTTGCATCTTTTTGCAATGTATGAATATTTCGGGTAGACCTGCCGCGTCTTGTGAAAAGTTGATTCGTTTTCTATGTCTCTTTCTACAAATCACTTTTTTTTTTTGCATCTTTTTGACATACAAAGTCAGAGGTCCTGCGTTGCTGCCCGTTGGGTATATGAGGAGTTTCTTTTTAGAAACAAGGACCAATGCAGCTAGTGCTTTACCAGCATCCCAAACCACCATTGAAAGTAAAAACTGGAGAAACTATATAAGGAAGCAAAAGGAAAGCAAACAGGGGAGGAACTACTCTGCATGCTATGTACGTGCCAAGTAGGCTTGGGGGAAAAAATGGCCGGAGGAGAGGTCCAAGCAACTGGCAGAAAGGGTTTTATTATATTGCACCATCATGGCCACTTGTCTCCGTACTTTTTTGATGAGACAGAGTTGATTGGGGGCATGGGTTGTGCCATCCATCATTGAGGCGGAAAATCGGGTCTGCTCCTTTTTGCGTCCGTTTTGCCTGTTGTAAAATTTAAAAGACCCCACAGTTTGCTGCTACGCAGTCCATGGTGCAAGGTCACTTCCTGTCTGCTTTAAAATAATCTGCTGATGGACTTCCACTGAAACGTTCAGCAACGAACTGTGGGCTGGATGTTAGCAACATCAATCTAGATTCAGATCCATTTAGTGACACTTTTGCTCATCTTATTTTTGCATATTTTTGCCAAAAAATGATCCAAAGGCAAAAAGGCTCGAAAATTGAGGTCCTTGGAATCCATAGTTTGATTGCATGTGCCATCTTGATCCTTGGAAAGTGCCTCATCGACTCATTGATAAATTCTCGACGTTCTAGGAGCAGAAGCTGCCAAGTTCCCCCATACCAGGTGGGACTGGCCAAAACATCAATTGAGCGGTTGCCGAAACCCCGTTACCTTGTGTTCTATTCTATCTTCCCTTTCGCCATCTCTTTCGCGAACCTTTCGCGATGCAGGGTTTTTCTTTCGCGGCATCCATGTGTCTGAAATTCACTTTCGCGAGCTTTCGCGGAAAACATGTGACACAAATTCCCCGTTTTCCACAGTGAAGTGCGTATTGAAACCTTTAATTCCAAGCACAACGGGCATCGTTTTGCAGCAGTTATCACTGTGGCAACATGTGGATTGATATTGCATCTGGTGGCCTCCTCCTCCTTCACCTCCTCGTCCTCCACCCCACCCTCAAACGCAAGCTCCAGATCTCAGTGGGCACTGCCGGACCTCAACCGCGAGCGCCAGATTTTAGTGGGCACTGTGCGACCGCGGATCTCAGTGGGCACAGCCAGACACCACAAGCGCCAGATCTCAGTGGGCACTGCCACTCTCCTATCAAATGGGGGGGGCCGTCCCAGCTAGTCAGGGCTTTCGCGGATCTTTCGCGGAGCTTTCGCGAAGCTTTCGCGGATTTCAGGTCACATCTATCGAAATTTGTGAATAATGTATCCGCATGGATCCAGATACATCTGAGGAAGCTGTCTACAAACATACTTAAAACCAGGATTTTGAGTCTTGAAAGTCTCTTTCGCGAGCTTTCGCGGAAGGAAATCTTCGCAAAAGCTTTCGCGGATCTTTCGCGAACGTGGTTTTAGCTTTCGCGGAGCCATCTTACTTTACACGCCCTTTAAATCTCCACTTGGAGGTTTTGGCGGCTGCTCAATTTTGCAATGGTCCTTACCAATTGCTGCACCCTGCAGAATTGGCGCTTCCTGAACTCGATTGTCGAACTCAAAACCAGTCCATGGTGTGTGTTCGGGGGTAGCTTCCAAGGGGTTGAGGATGTGTTGAGATATGTTGAGATGTGTCGGGTACTGGTTCGTCCCACGCTCTTCCAACAGCTGGACAGGTACCGCTGCGTTTGTCCTGCTCCATCTGCTGGATTTCTGCTCTAAGGTCCCTCTCCTTTTCCTCAGTCTATGTTAGAGATTGTCAGAGAGCAAACTCAAGAGGCAACATTTTCTGACGTTATTTGACTACTTTGTCAGCAAATACTGCTTGTGTATGCTTGTATATCATTCTTGTACCTTGTCGGCCCTCCCTGTTCCCAATGAAAATTCCATGGCGTTGCTGCTGGATTCGCTTCCGTAAACTCCCATGGGAAATAGAATCAGTGGCATCAATGTCTCAAAGAAGATCAAAGGGTCAATCTTTTCCACGCATAGTATGCTGTGCTATGTGAAATCTGAGCGAAAACTCTGACATGCCAAGATACATCTTTGCTCCGGGCGATGCCTCCAATCACACAAATGAGCTTGCAAGTATTCTAGATTATTCCAGTTTGCTCGAGGCTTCAGGGGTAATCTTAAACGGCTTTCGGACTGGCATGGAAGTACATGTCAAACAAAGGGGCCCAATCTTTCAATCACAACCTAAAGAATCCACCCAATGAAGTCGATGAGCAAACACAGCAACAGCATTGGCGCACAAGTGCGCCTTGCCCTTTTCCTAAGCCTACTACGCAACTGCTCAAATTGATGATGCAGTCCGTAATCCTAACCTGCTCCTACTGATGCCTCGTGATGGGGCTCAGGGTGAATGCAAGAAGGGCGCAAATTATGCGCAAATGCACATGTCGTCTTTGAAGTCCAGTCCAGTTCATTCAAAGCAACCGAAAGTGATGACAACTACATCGAACTGTTTGAAATGGAAAACACACACACACACCGTTGTGGCAGTTTGGCACAAACATGACAAGATTTTGCAGGTATGAAATCCGGATGCTAGTGATAAACCCTGAGAGTGGCGCACCTCATTCTGGATTGGAATGTGTTGGAACCACACGCAACCCGCCCAGTGGAGAAGCAAACATGTTCCGAAGTAACATGATCCATCATGTGCCTATGTTACTTGGATCGTCGCCAATCGTCGCCTATATACTAATGGAGTTTCCAAGCAACTTTCCATCCTCAGCAGTTCCGCAAACAAAGCAGCAATTGTGGGAGTTTGATGTCTTGCTGTTCAAACCTGTTCCCCCGTCCACAGGGATTGGAAACGATTGGAGGGACAAATCCCCGCCCTGCCACGCCGCCTCCTATAGCATATACCGCATTTAGTTTGGCGGTGCTCAATGCTAAGGCCTTCTCCAGCGCTTCGATTCCTCACACCCACCATTCACCAAACACACCGCACGGATGATAAGCCACATACTTCCTGTATTGTTTCAAAGCCAGCGATGCAAAAAGAAGTCTTCCAGAAAGAACACCGGCTGACATGGAGGTTCCCTAGGGCGGAAAGAAACCAAGGCGCGCGGCGCGGGTTCGTGTGAGTGCTACATAGTGCTACATTTCCTAATCTAATTGTTACTCCGTGTTACTCCCAAGCCTACCTTATCCCACCCAGGGCACCTGGCACAGCCAGAGAAACTGCCACCCAAGCGAGAGAATTCTTGCGCTTGTGAGGAACCCGTTGCAAAAAGCTAGGCAAATCATGTTGCAAATTACATTTTTCCTAAATCGGGACAGTCAGGAAAAAACTCACTTTTAGCCTGCTGCGGAACCACTTTTTCTGACAGTTTCGGTTTGCACTTTCTAATTACTCAGCTTCTTTATTGCAATGTTTCTTTCTCGAACGATTTTCACCAGCAGTCAAAACTGTCCAGAATGTTATTGTTTTTCACTGCGTTCAATCAACCTACCTTTCACAGAAATGTAATGAAATGTGTCAGTCATATCAAAAACATTCAAACACTTTTCAAAACAAAGCGTGTTGCATCATGTTGCCGCGCTGTCTTCTGTGTAAACTTCTGTCGGGAACAATGCCAAAAACTAGCTGGTTCATAGCCGACTCGAAGACACCCGCGGAGGACGATGGCCTAATGACCCCCAAACGTTGTGTCCACCATCATTTACCTTGCACCGTCCGAGGCCTCTTCTCATTCTACACATTCCAAAAAAGTTGAAACTAAGCAGAAAAGTGGGCCTAAGGGAAGCAAGATTTGTTTTTCCCGCCCTAATTATAAATGGGCATCTGCCATGACCACGGGACAAGTACTTTCGCACATAACGGCTATTTCTTGTTTTGTATCAGTGCTCGGGTGGAAAAAGTGTGTTTCACCACCCATAGCCCTGCTACACTGGAAGCCCTGCTGATTTGGTTCTCTGACAAAGGGCCATGCAGGAGAAAGTTTTCAAAGCTGCCAAAACCACATGCAAATTCCCTCACTTTTTCACAAATGAAGTGTACATCATCATGGGTCAAATGATGAAAACGCACAGAAACAACTGGCAGAAGCGTGCCACTGTTTTTGTTTCGCAAGGACCTACGGTAAGTTAGCCAGTCATCCCCATGCAGCATGTTCTTAAAAAGGAGCTCCCTGGCAGTCCAGGTATGGGCAAAGAAAAAACCTAAGGGTTTGTGGAACTTTGCTGTTACCGACCGAACTTTGCCACCTCCAGGGGCTGAGGCGGCAGTGATTCAACCATTCAAAACATGAATATGGCCCTTCGCTAAGAATAAATAACATTATATCAAATCCCATAGTAGTTCTGAAGGGTTGCCATGATTGTTGTAACGTACTACGTTGGTTCATTGTCTTTCTGTTCCTGGCACCCTGCTGCCATGTTTTGGCGACACAAGGGGAATTCTGCACGGTTCTGCTAAGTCATGACGATTCTCTAAGACAAGATTGTGACTGAGCTATACCCTGTGTGCTGGCCTCATGCCAATGGCACTTTTCGGCCAAACAGCTTGTGACAAATTGGAAACATTTTGGAGCAGCACGGACAAAATCAAAAAACCCAACTAGGGTGCATGGTCCTAGAGTGGTCCACACTTGAAAATCCAAAATTTTGCTGTGGAAATCCTTAACTTTGCCGGGGAAAATCCAAACTTTGCCGTAGTCTCACAAACCAGACGTGTATACATATGTTTACGCTCAGAAAATGTTGGAGTTGATTGGTGACAAGCAGGCTTTTTGGGGTCTGTGACCATTTGTTGAACAATTTTTTGGGTGACCCGGGATTTCCATGGATTCCATGGTGGATGGATTCCTCGTTCCTGTGCTGGCCGCACCTAGCTGTCTCTTGGTTGAATGTAGCAATCCACAATCTTCCTCATTTTCGAGTTAGCTCAAAACATGTAGCTGGCTCAATTTCAGAAGGGGCCATGCGTTTGACTTTAAAGCTGTGCCGCTGTCTAAGCAAATTTGGCCCAAAACGTGAGTCCTAAATTTCTGGGCTGCAACAGGGGTACCATCTCTATTAAACAAATCATGTGGGACTGAACCTGAACGAATGTGAAAGCTAAAAACGAATACATAATATGTATTGGCCGGGATGATGACGGCATACCGAGCTGGCTCAAGGGCATGTATCTGGCTCAATTGTTTCGCAATTTTTTTTCGTTCAAAAAAATTGAGCCAGCCACGAGGCGCTGAGCCAGCAACGAGGCATTGAGCCAGCTACGTGGCACTGAGCCAGCAACGAGGGAATGGTGAATCTGTACTGTACGGGACTGATGGATTTTCCGATGCAGCCTTTGCAGTTCCAACAAATCAAACTATTGATTAATTCTGGCACCATATGAAATAAAATAGAAGACTGGCAGTCTATACATATGTATACATATATTACCCCAACGGTATAATTATGGTCAATCTGAAGCAACACCATTTTTCTTGAGGGAGACGCGTGCCCTTGAGCTGGAGAGAGATTGAGAAAAGTAACTTTCGACTGGGGGTTGCACAGAAGTGTTGCAAAAACAATACACTTGATTTCATTATTGCCAAGTTGATCAAAATTCAAAAATACATGTTATTTACATGTAAAATCTTTTCTGATCTTGCCTGGGTGTAAAAGCTAGCACAGTTGACCCATGTTGACCCCATGGAACACAGGCAAGGTCTAAATGGGGTGAGAGCGTGGTCGGCGTGGTCAGGGCCAAGAATGGGATCTATATAATATATTCACAAACACACACATACAAATATGTATGTATATATATATATAAATTATATATATATATGTATTTGCCATGGCAAAGAATAGACTTGGGACTTCGGATGACTTCGGATGACCTCGGACTTTCTGGGAGCTTTCAAGCTATAAGTCCAGTTCCCAGTGCTCCCAGTGCGCCAGGACACGGTCGGCAGACATCGCTTGTGAAGCGATTGCATGGGCCTCATCCTTATACACGTTCAACGCAAGTTGAGTTCTAGAATTGGTTGTACTTGGTACAATGATGTACAACTATCACACAATAGTTAGTGCATATCCATGCATATCACCATCTAGCATCAGTTTTGCTTGTGCAACAACAAGTCTACTGTCGTAACACAAAAAAAATCAAAAAACCTGTGTGTTTCTGCTATGGAGCTTGTTGATTGCACTCGGACCAAGTTGCAGAAATCCGAAAAAATGCCCCCGCGACTTGGATGATTTGGTTGATCTGCGCGTCGCATCTTGATCCATTTTGCCAAGCTACAATGTCAGCTTTCTCCCTATCCTCATAGCGCAAAGGGAATGCGCTTGAGCATCTCTTGAGTTACAGTCGCAGTCGTGATCATGTGTTTTCATCTTGTCATTCTTACTATAGAATGTGCCGTTCAGAAAAAGAAGAAGTGGCAAGCAAACTGTCAATAGAGAAACTAGAAACAGGACTGGCCTTCTATAATCTTATGCGTAGCTGTGACCGTCTTATATTAACTACGTAAAGACAATCGTCATCTGGCCATCCATAACCTTTGGTCCACAAAGCTATCGTCAGGGTTGAAACTCAGTAAATAAACATGATCGAAGATGTGTTTTTACACCAATTGAATTGAGCACGTAGGACTTGTGACTTCAGACAAACACAGACCAATTACTGAGGCGATGAAGCCTCCGAGGAGCATGCTGTTGGGGACCAGGGCCCCCCCCCAAGTCGGGGACTTGCTACTGAAGTCTCCCAGCAAAACATTGATAAATTGTTTTCTGCCAAGGGGCATTTTTGGCTTGATTGAGTTCCTTTCTAATTTCAAGCATGTCCTCCTCATGGCCTGATGGCCAGTAAGCCGATGTAACCCGGCAGTAGTACCAGAACCTACCAGAACACCACGTTCACAGTTTTCATTGCTAGTAGGTAGAATGTGGGCCAACAACCAGTAGGTTCGTTTCTGGGTTTATCATTTCATCATTCATGACACGCCCGTAGGTAGATAGATAGATTGATTGATAGAAAGACTGACAGATAGATAGGTAGATAGATAGATAGATAAATAGGTAGGTAGGTAGGTAGGTAGATACATAGACAGATAGACAGATAGATAGACAGATGCACAAATAGATAGATAGACAGATAGACAAATAGATAACTAGATGGTTAGAACGCTAGATAGCTAGATAGATAGATAGATAGATAGATAGATAGGCAGGCGGATAGATGGAAAGGTAGAAAAAACATGAAAAAGATAGAGAATTTGATAGGCCCTGAGCACCGCATATGGATTACAATCAATATGTTGATGCTCTGAGATATTGATTTTCTTGTCTGCAGTTGCAAATCAATATTGTTTATTGCTTTTTTCTTGATACCATCTTGATTTTCATATTGGTCTTTCTTGATCGGATATTGATACCTTTCCCAATCCAATCAAAATCAATATCAATATCAAGATCCTGCAGCAGTTTTTGGCTCTTTAACCTTTTGTTTTGTGTGCTTTTGTTTTCTCAGCCTTTCAGGCTAAAATTTTGCAAAGGTCTTGGAAAAGCAGGTTTTGGAAAAGCAGGTTTTGGAAAAGACCAGCTCCAGGCTTTGGAAAAGACCAGCCCCAGGCCTTGGAAAAGACCATGCCCCAGGGTAGGGGAGGGCCCAGGCGCCAACCCAAACCCTGGATAGATGCGGGGTTGAAAAAGCACAAGGATTTGCTGAAGAATTTGGGCAGCTATGAGCACTTGAGCTCAAGCTCTAGCCCAAATCCTAAAGCATTGCTAGACTTGCAACCACTGTGGTCAGACCTGGTGGCTTTGGAACCAAGTGGCTTGATCCACCCACAGCCACTCAGACAAGCAATGCTGTCTCTGTTGGCTGAAGTTCCTTCACTGAACATGGGTGACCATAGTGGGCAAGTGTGGTGCAACTTGAAGGTAAGGCGATTGAACTGCATGCTAACCCATTGCAGAAAGCTCCAAAGGGACACAAGCACTTTGACAGTAGTAGCTGGCAAGCTGACCAGGCTGCAGTATCAAACGTTGACTGAAAGTTTAAAAAGATCAAAGTGCAGCGCAAGGAGGAGGAAGTGCCTGGAAAGGCACCTGCAGGCAAGAAGGAAGTGCTTGGAAAAGCACATACAGCCAACAGGCAGCTGGTGACAAGGGACAGTGATGTGAGAATGTCTGATGGTATCCCTGAGATGTTCAAGTCTCCAGCAGCCAAGAAAGGCAAAAGAGGTTTGGAAAAACCATCTCCTTCTGCTGCCAGGGGTTTGGAAAAGCCATCGCCCTCTGCTGCCACTGGTTTGGGAAAGCCATCTCCTTCTGCTGGCAGTGGTTTGGAAAAACCATCCCCCTCTGCTGCCAGGGGCTTGAAAAGGCCAGCTTCCTCTCCCACCCAGCTGGTGTCCCATCAAAGGCCAGGGAGCAGGCTGCATGCAGCCATGGGCTATGACTTGGAAAAGTCAAGGGGGAAGACTGCAAAGCAGAATGCCAAGCCTGTGTTCAGAAGGCCTGCATGCAAGAAGCATGCTAGTCTTGGAAAAGGCTGCCTTGGAAAAGGCACTGAAAGAAAGCCATGGGTGAAGCTCAGGCAAGTGGATCCCCAAAACAGGATGCACCTGATTGTGGGGATCAGTCAAAAGATGGGCCCACACTACAAAGCCATGATTGGCAAGATCAGGCAAGCCTTGGAAAAGGACAACTTGACCAAAGAAGAAACCATCTCTATGAGAGCCAATCTCTTGAAGAAATATTCTGGCTCATAGGGGGCACCACAAATGTCTTGGAAAAGGCAGCATGATCAGGTGCAGCTTGTAAACAAGTTTTGGAAAAGACCTAAAGGGTTAAAAGGAATTTGGAAAAGACCCAAACAGGATTTTGGAAAAGGACAAAAAAAAAGGTTTTGGAAAAGACCCACTAGGGTTTTGGAAAAGACCCAGTTGGGGAAATGTACATTAGATGGTTTTGGAAAAGGCCATCATGTATATAGATCAGGGTAGAATTGGTAAAACACCAGTTCCACAGAGACTAAGAAATAAGGAAAAATGAAATATAACATATTTAACTATATATATAGTTTGGTGACCATCTGATATATTCTTTATTCATTTGTTTATTCATTTAAAATATATGATATAATAAGTATAATTTCAAAAAATAGAAAATGAAATATAAAAACATTAAAATTTTTAAAAGATAATAAAGTAAATTGAATATATATATATATATAAATAAGTTTTGCCTTGAAAAAACAAATTGAAAAGATAAAAACTGTTCATATTTGTTGAGCATTAGAACATATGCATTAAGTACCTTTAAAAAACATAGACACAAACAGATTTAAATAAACACAAACCTAAATATCAGTTTGGTTTGTTTTCATTGCGTTTTTGTTGGCAAGTAGTGCCAGAGCTGACATGACAGCTGGTAAGACTATCTAAACTTTGCCAAGAAAAACTAAAGAATGTTTTTCCAAACCTGGTGTGTCTTGGAACCTGGAGGCCCTCAAGGTGCATTTTTTTCTCAACTGCCTTCATGAGCTGATTTGGCATTCATGAAAAATATGGAAACTAATTGCAGGAAAAAAACATTTTAAATTTCAAAGAAATCAAATCTTTGAAACCACAATCTACCAAAACATTCTGTTTCAAAACCAGTTGAAAGAATGACCAAGGTCCTTACAATCTGTACTGCGCAGACTGCGCAGAAAAAACCAACTAAATGCATAAATATTTAAAGGCTTACGCCTGACAGCCGGGCGCCGGCAGAGAAATGACCGGACGCGCGCCCTGGTCGTGCGTACATTGCGTACATCTACCTACGACTACTACGACTACTACGACTACTACGACTACGACTACTACGACTACTACGGCTACTACTACGACTACTACTACGAGTACTACTACGAGTACTACAGTACTACCCAATAGATCAGGTTAGGCAATTTCCTGCCGAAAAGGTAATTCCTTATCTTAGGCAAAAAATTACCTATTAGTTTATTTTTCCCTTACCTAAATTAGTTAATTGTTTTTGCCTTAACTAATTTCTTTACGGAGACTGATCGTCTGAAGTTAGGAGACTTTATGGAGTTAGACAAGATATATAGAAGTTACGCAATTTAGGTTAGAAGTTGACATGATTTAGCTGGACACCTTACAAGAAGTTATGTTAACTTTGGTAACTTAGTTGCTAACTTTCGATAAGTTTTCATAACTTTTGATAACTTTCCAGGGACTTTCCATAACTTTTTGAGAAATTTCATGTTGTTTCTTTAAGGGACATATGTTGATTGATTTAATGCGATCATACGGAAGCATCAAGATACTTCATAGCTACGTTTTAAAGATGAATCCTTTACAGGATCTGTCTTTTCAGACCGTATCCTTTTCAGGAACTTTCGTTGCAACAACCTCGGCCAAATTCTTTTCAGAATTTCATGCTCCTTTGCAGGAACCATCATTTCTGATAGTTTTCTTTTCAGACAATTGGCGCAGGCAAGCTTTTTTTTAAATCTCTTTTTCGGTTCCATTTTGTCACCATAAAAGGCATCACCAAGAGCCTTACCAGATCGTGAGCAATACCGGGTCTTGTGATAGCCAATGTGCTGGCTTGTAAACATCAGCTTGAACAATCACATATGATGCGAATTCTTTTCTGATGTTCTCGTTTAAGGAATGGCATACCTGGCCATATTCGTTTTATACATGGACTGAACTATAGCTAGTTTAGGCTGAACTATGGCTGAACTATACCCATTTGAATTTAGTAGAAGGAAAGCTGAACTATGGCTGAAGTATAGCTGGTTTAGGCTGAACTGTGGATGAACTATTGCTAGTTTAGGCTGAACTATAGCTAGTTGAGGCTGAACTATGGCTGAACTATGGCTGAACTATAGCAATTTGAATTTAAAAGGAAAAATGAACTATGGCTGAACTATAGCTAGTTTAGGCTGAACTATAGCTAGATTAGGCTGAACTATGGCTGAACTACACCCATTTGAATTTAGTAGAAGGAAAGCTGAACTATGGCTGAAGTATAGCTGGTTTAGGCTGAACTATAGCTAGTTGAGGCTGAACTATGGCTGAACTATAGCTAGATTAGGCTGAACTATAGCTAGTTGAGGCTGAACTATGGCTGAACTATAGCAATTTGAATTTAAAAGGAAAAATGAACTATGGCTGAACTATAGCTAGTTTAGGCTGAACTATAGCTAGTTTAGGCTGAACTATGGCTGAACTATAGCCATTTGAATCTAAAAGGAAAACTGAACTATGGCTGAACTATAGCTAGTTTAGGCTGAACTATGGCTGAACTATAGCCATTTGAATTTAGAAGCAAGGCTGAACTATGGCTGAACTATAGCTAGTTTAGGCTGAACTATAGCTAGTTTAGGCTGAACTATGGCTGAACTATAGCAATTTGAATTTAAAGGGAAAAATGAACTATGGCTGAACTATAGCAATTTGAATTTAAAAGGAAAATGAACTATGGCTGAACTATAGCTAGTTTAGGCTGAACTATGGCTGAACTATAGCCATTTGAATTTAGAAGGGAAACTGACCTATGGCTGAACTATAGCTAGTTTAGGCTGAACTATAGCTAGTTTAGGCTGAACTATGGCTGAACTATATCTAGTTTAGGCTGAACTATGGTTGAACTATAGCAGTTTGAATTTAAAAGGAAAACTGAACTATGGCTGAAGTATAGCTAGTTTAGGCTGAACTATAGCTAGTTAAGGCTGAACTATGGCTGAACTATGAATTTAAATGGAAATCTGAACTATAGCGGAACTATGGCGGAAGTATAGCTAGTTTAGGCTGAACTATGGCTGAGCTATTCTTGCACTATGATTGACATATTGCTGGGTTATCGCTGAATGAATTATTTCTCAGCTTTAACTTAATTCTGGTTCAAGTATACTCAATTTCCAAAACACAGCGATGAAATAACTAGATTTAAATTATCATTGAACCATAAACGAAGCCATGATTCACAAAGCCGACTTCTTTCTTTTAGCGCTTGCTTGAACACGACAGCTATGTCACCCCAAAAAAACAAATTGCAACACTGCGTCCTGTCTTCCAATTTCGGAAATTGTCATTTCTGACCATGTCTTTTTCAAGACTTGTCATTTCTGACTCTGTCCTTTGAAGACCACCTGTCACACTCCATTCATAACTTTTTATAACTCTTTGCTAACTTTGAATAACTTATGTTAACTTTCCGTAACTAGTTAT
>CAMXCT020004513.1:262500-270000 GCA_947184155.2 Cladocopium goreaui | reverse complement strand
CCCCATCTTGGCCCTGTCTTGGCCCTATGTTGGCCCTATGTTGGCCTATGTTGGCCCCATGTTGGCCCATCTTGGGGCCTATGTTGGGGCTATGTTGGCGATATCTGAGGGCATCTATGTTGAAAGATTTCCAAAATGCCACTTTTCCCGTCCCGGACCCCTCCGTGGACGCCAAAACCATGTAAAAACAACGGTTTTTTGCTATCGCCTAGAAAAAAAAAGGGATCGGCCAAGGCAACGAAACAGCTGCAGCAACAGCAACTCCTTGCCAAAAGGAGCTGGGCGCTCCCAGTCACAGCTTTTAGGCTGCACGTCCATAGAAACCCGCGCGTCTTTTGCTGCCAGGTGAACATGACGTCTTTGTGGAACTTGGATCTAAGGTTTTGCAGATGGCTGTGAAATAGTAATTTACAAGCATTTTCATGTTGTTTTGCTGACAGATCATCATGGATTCATTGTTAACATATCATTCATTCATTTCAGTGTTGAAGATGACAGCGTTTGAAACTAACTTTGGGATGACAAAAAATGTTTTTCATTGCGTTTCGTGTATGATTTGGCACATTAAATTTCGGCATCGGGAGAGGAAATTTCATGTAATTGCATGCAAGTGTCTATGATGTCATGAATATTCCACTGGCTGAGCCAGAACGTAGCATGACGTGCGTGTGAAAGTGCAAGAGAAGATCCCAGAGCGTAGAATGACGTGTGTGTGTGTGTGCAAGGGCAAGAGAAGATCCCAGAGCGTAGCATGACGTGCGTGTGAAAGTGCAAAAGAAGATCCCAGAGCGTAGCATGACGTGACGTGCGTGTGCAAGTGCAAAAGAAGATCCCAGAGCGTAGCATGACGTGTGTGTGCAAGTGCAAGAGAAGATCCCAGAGCGTAGCATGACGTGCGTGTGCAAGTGCAAAAGAAGATCTCAGAGCGTAGCATGACGTGTGTGTGCAAGTGCAAAAGAAGATCCCAGAGCGTAGCATGACGTGCGTGTGAAAGTGCAAGAGAAGATCCCAGTCCATGCATGTTCAAGTTGACATGAACGTTATTGCCCCACCCCCCCCCACCAATCCCCACCCTGACTGCGCAACATACATTCCATGCTTGTGCCACTTGACATGAACGTTATTGCCCCACCCCACCCCACCCTTCCCCCCTATATCACAGATATGCATATTGTATTGCGGGTTTCTAGGGACGTGCATGGTTTTACTACTACTACTACTACTAGTAGTAGTATTAGTAGTAGTACTACTACTACTACTACTACGACTACTACTACTATTATATTGCCTGCGCCTTTTCTCTAGAACATGAGCGTGCTGTGCACTGCATTCTGTGTAGCTGGGCGCCGAGCTCTGGATTCGCCACGTCTTTGTGGCATCAAAAAGAAACGCTGAAGCGAATTGTGAGGCCCCAGCAGAAATTTCCACCCTATTCAAAATTACCCCGGGTGGGGGGGTGTGGATGCTGAGTTCCCTTGAGATTGGTGAAATACACGGTCACACGACAATCCTACTCAATCGTTTGGTGCACACTAGCCAGCAAGTGGAGCCCGCAAGATTCGTTGGCTCGCATGCTTCTGGTTGGAAATCACACGACAATCCTACTCAATCGTTTGGTGCACACTAGCCAGCAAGTGGAGCCCGCAAGATTCGTTGGCTCGCATGCTTCTGGTTGGAAGTTGGAAGTGCTATTGATCTGAGTCTTGCCATGAACGTGTATCAGAAATTCAAAGGCTTCGGCAACATAGTCTTAGACTTAGATGCCTGCGCCTTTTCTCTAGAACATGAGCGTGCTGTGCACTGCATTCTGTGTAGCTGGGCGCCGAGCTCTGGATTCGCCACGTCTTTGTGGCATCAAAAAGAAACGCTGAAGCGAATTGTGAGGCCCCAGCAGAAATTTCCACCCTATTCAAAATTACCCCATGCCCATGATCAGAATGGCTCAGGGATTAGGGGGGGACAGGGTGTTTAAAAGTCAGCACTAATTGCCTGGAAAAAAGTTTCGGGTAAATTTGTGCTTGCTGTGTGATAAAAGCCTTTCCAGAGATTCCAGTCAGTTGCAAATGAGGACGTCCAGTGAGAGAGCAAACCTTTCGGCCTGAACATCTTGCAAAATTGGCAGGATGGCAACTGATCAGCAGCAAGGAAGTCGGATTCTTCCAATGTGTCCCAAACTGGCAGAAGTCTGTAGTGACCAACTGCACCCGGGGATCTTGCAGCAATCGCAAAATCTGCGGTGTCAGCCAAACCAGGGAAGAAGCTGGGTTTTCATGGGTTTTCCAAATACGCACTAATTCCCCGTTTCAAACATTTCTTGAGGAGCCTAATGGCCAGAAAAAACATACGATTTGCACGGAAAACTTTCTGAGCATCTTTGGGGACTAAATCGGGAAGACCAAACAAATCGCTGCCAGGTTTTCTCGAAGGCTTCGGCATTCTCGACCACCACGGCGCACGCCTAGCCCTGCTCCACGTGTTGCAGGGAAGTCAATGCCAACGCAGCTGAATAAAGATGTCAGCCCAGCGAGATGGCTTGGATAGATCATTCAGTGGAGAATCGCTAAGGTCTATGACACAACTCTGACCACCAAACGAGCAAAAAGCTTTTGCTGGGTTCCCAATTCCCCCAAAAAGACTCAGAAACTTCAGTCCTTGAAATTCTGCAGAACTGCTCTCCGAAGTGCCACTGGTAGTTGGACTTTCCCACCTCGGAAGTAAGTTGCGAAATGCACACGCATCTCCTCGCCCAACTTCATGTACTTGTCGCTCACCGAGTTGATCGCCTGCTGCAGTCTGCCTGGCTTGTCGTAAATTCTGGCGCTGGCGTCTGCTGCCCAACGCCCCCTCCTTTGTATCGCTGGCACACTCCTCAATCTCAACAGGTGGTCGCGAGAGGCTCCGCCGTGTCGATTTTGATAAGGTGATTGTGCCAGGTTTTCTACATCCAAGCTCCGGACACACGCCCTCCACACCTTGAGGTATTGGCTTGAGTTGAAGCCCCACAACGGGCAATCTGCCCCGTATTTCCTTTCTTTCTCTTTGGCGAGCTCTACAACTAGCGGCCCCAGACATGTCATTCTCAGATCGTCCAGAATCAACACCTCGTCGTAGATGCCCGTTTTGCTGCCCTCCTGTCTTTCGAAGGGGCTCAGGATGATCACATCGTGATCGTAATCCTTGTTCCTGCTCACAACATCTGCCACCTGAACTCTGATCAGTTCTCCTGGTCGTGCATAAGTTGAAAACGACACTTCGTTGTATAGGGCCATTTCCTTCCAGCCTCGATCCAGCATCACCGCACTGATTGCCCCCTTGATGAACTCTATCATGGGAAGACGTGTCTGCGATGGAGCCATCTTCCGCCATCCTTTCATGGCTCGGCGAAAACGTGGGAGCTTCAGGTCGCCGTGCCGGGAAGCCTCTGGTCTCTCGAACTCCAGTGCCGCCTTCAACTTCTCTCCTGCATCGTGACCATTGCCGTCCAGATAGAGGAAGTCTGCATAGTCGCACAAGGCTTCGTCCAACTCCTTCTCGTCCGAGACGGGGAGCTGGTAGTGAGCGACGAAAAGATAGAATTGCTCTAGCCTCTTCGCATAATCCAGCCTCTGTGCTTTCTTCACACTGCCCATTTCCAACAAACTTCTCTCTCCATGTCCATGGGTGGCTCTCAGCCTCTTCTCGTATTTTCTCTGTCTCTCCTGAGCTTTCCTCCTCTTCTCGGCCACCGACTTGATGACCGCCCTGAGCCCTGAGCCCACTGGCTTCTTGCCTGTGACCTCCCTCATTCTTGAAGGGCTCCTGCTCCTCCTCCTCCGTGTGTGAGCCTCCGATCTGTTCGGGCTTTTCACTCGCCCATTGGCCTTCTGTACCTCCTCCTTGGTGAACAACTTCACCACTCTCTTCTGGCGCTGCCCTGTGAACAGCTTTGGGGAGTCTGGCCGGCTCCCACCGCCGACTGTCTTCATCGGCCACGTTCAACTCCGAAGGCACCCATCTCACTGCCAAACGAACACCGGTTGCGAGGAGATGTGCCGAAATACGGCGGACAATGTGCATGAGGTTGAAATTGTGACACCTTCCTTTCTGGATTGCAAGGATGACACCCATATTGTCATTTAGCACTAGAATTCGCTTCCCATGTCGCCGTCTATCTCGACAACGATGCTTCACTGCCCCCAACACACTTCTAGCTTCTATGATATGCACTGGTTCCTGATGCCAAATACGTGAATTCCAAACTTTCTTCCACCTTTCACATGCCATGAAAGAATGTGGTACTTCAGGAAAATTGCGATCTGAAACCAGCGTCTGCTCTACTCTACCGTCTACTGAAGGAAGTACTGTGTTTGGATCATGTAGGGGATCTGCATGTTCTAGCGCTATCTCCCGCGGTGCCCGTCTCTGTCCTCCATCCAGCTTGAAGCGCCAGCGCTCGTCTTGCCGCCCAATCACTGCCAGCTCCGCGCTGGTATGATCTCCCTCCATCACCGCATAACCTGACAGGCATGCATCAGTGCATAAAGGTTGAGGGTCCCATTCCGCAAAAACATCAGCTGTACCCAGAGGCATCAATGCTCTAAACAACCAAATCTCATTAGCCACGCTCTTCCAAAGTCTCACCTTTTGTTTGTAGCATTGTTCAATGAACGTGTAGCTGTGTCGCAATATGCCCATAAGCCCCCGATGTAATAACGACCGAACCGTAATATGTCCGACTATAACCTGTAGTTGTTCACCAGTGATATACGGTCTAGCGATCAAAGCAGCTAACGATCTGTCCAGACGCCAATCTCTTTTTGCTGTAGGTTGAATGGCCCCTGAGACGCCGTTGATTCTCACCCCCAAACTTTCCGCAAGGCTCACGCCCTCTGTCTCTTCATGGGTATCCAAACCATAACTATGCAAAACGCCAATAACCCGCTCCTGGTCCTTCAACACGGCCGCCCTATCCAAACCAATGTGATTGTTGTTGTCTGCATAGATTAACATGGCTGTAGGATTATGCCCCCGCATAGGGTCACTGCCAAGTACCGGTGTCGCGAAACGATCTCGCAGTTGAGGTACTTCAGGCAAAACTCTCCTAGCAAGCTCGCAATGGGCTTCATGTGCTAAGTGGAAAGACCAAGCAAAACCCATAGGTAACACCTTCATGCAGGGATAGATAGGAGCTGCACTAACATCTTGAAGGTGTGCATACTCTTCTGGTAAATAGCCCAACTCCTTCTCTAATAACTTCCCATCCACTACCGGAAGGGAAAAATACTCTCCAAGCTTACGGGTGATCTTTAAACGGTAGAAGAAGTCTTTCACGTCTTCTTGGGCTACGAAAAGCTCTGATGACATACTGCTGGACCCTCTTGCCACTTCAATGCGACTCCATGTTTCCACGCTTCCTAACACAGTTGTTGGGGGTTCCCTGAACAGTCGGTTGGTACGTCTCGCATCAATGATGAGACGCTGCTTTCCAGACTTTTTGGAAACCATGAAAATGCCAACCTGTGAGCGAGGTGTAGTTGTAAAATATAAAAGATTGCACCGCACCAGATCACCGATGAAAGCATGGTAAGCCTTGGGGTTGCTAGCAATTTGTGGGTCCATGTACATGTCCTTGTCAAAACCTTTCTCCTGTTCACCAGCTATTTCCTCAGGGCTTAACAACATATGCTCCTCAAACCCGTCCAGAAACCGCTTTTCTCTCTCAGGAAGCATCTCAGCAAGGTCGGCTGGTTCTCCCTGCCCAAATGGCAAAGAGAGTTGATCCCGCACATAGCTCGCCAATTGCCCCGGACTGTCGGTTGCCTCGTAGACTCCCGATGCCTTTCCACGCAGCAGCTGTCGCAACGCTGCCTGCTCACTTTCTGCAAAAGGGGGAGGAGCTCTCTGAAAATGCGCGCCCCGCACCCTATGCAATGCCTCTCTCTGTGCTAGGTTCAAAGGCTCGGAGGGCCACTTTGTAGAATCCACAAAACCAGCGAGGTGATTGATGGCTGACACCGAATCCCTCACTCTATCCATGAGGACGCGACGTTTTGAAACACGCTGCTTTGCCCTCCTGGATCTCAAATGGCTCACCTCACCTTGAAAACTTTCATCCACAGGAAGGGGTAGAGGCAGGAGATCCCCAAACCTGGCCTTTGCGGCATTGGAAAACTGCTGAACACCTAAAACTGTGTCATCAGCCCCCCCGGTGTCCTGGGGAGACCAACCACCCTCAGCGCTAGGGTTGCTCGGGAGCGGCCTTAGCAGCCGCCCCTTTGCCACCTTTTCCACCTCCTTTGGGATTGGGCTCACTTCGAAGATGCTTTCGCTCCTCCGCTGCCAACCTGGTCTGCTTCAAGATCTCGGCTTTTGCTGCTTGACGCCGTGCTGCATGCTGTTGAAGGGCTGGGTCGATCAGGCTGCCGTCTGCTGCGTCTCTCACTCCAAGGAACTCTTCCGCCCCTTCATATGATGGGGTGTCTGGCCTTCCTTGGTGTGCATGTTCGATCAAAGTCCGACGCCTGTTCATGCTTTCAGCACACGCCAACCCTCCAGCATTCAGTTGATCATAGCATACCAAATAGTTAAGGCTCCTGCAAATCGCCGCATGCTCATGGACACTCCTGTCACTGTGACGAACACCACTCTTCTTGAGCCATGACTCGTGGTGCTGGATGAAGTCCATGCTCAAGCGCCTCAATTGTCGCATGTCGCGCATGATGGTCCTAGGCCCAGCTAAAGGGAAATCATCGTACTCAATCTCCTCCATGTCCGGGACCGCCTCACCTATTGTCCTCCACCAGAGTCAAACATCACCGGGAGGATGCGGACATCTTGGTCCTCCCTTTTTTGGCTTTTGGCCACCACGCCCTTGAGGCTCCTCTGCAAAGCAGCGATTTCATCACCCTTGACAGCCCTGGTCAAAACTTCCTCACCTCCAAGCGAAAACATGTGAAAAGTTCTGCCCCCAAAAATCACCTGAGATGCTGCACTAGGTACATCAACTTCATCGCCAATGTGACTGCCACCCGAGCTATAGACCACAATATGCAGAGAGTCATCATCCACAACTGCGGCCTCCTCAGGGTTTTTTTCGCGTGCTGGTGCACCTCCGGGTAGACGTGAAGCTCGTCTTCGGTCATGTCTGGCTTGCCGTGCTCTCTCTGCTAGCCGCACCAGAGTTCTGATCTCATCCGCGGAGAAGTCGCCATCGGGAGAATGCTTTGGGAGATAAGTGTCTCTTTCCCTAACACCACCTGGCAACCTTCCCATGCTCATCCGTTTTACTTCAGTATAGGTGTCCCCAACTAAGAGAGTAGTATCTTGAACATCTCTATCAGGGGTGGCCACCGTAACTTCATCACCTTGATGGCACAGCAGGATCAGTTTCCAGTGAAGCAATGCAGGGTCATCCATGAAGCGTACGAGCACGCAATCTTGCGTTAGCCAATTCTTCACTGCTGGATCCCCCATGACTCAATTTACGGGGTAACACCGGCAATTCTTTTGGCCAACAAGCCG
>CAMXCT020004513.1:192500-257500 GCA_947184155.2 Cladocopium goreaui | reverse complement strand
CAGCAAAGCCTGGTCCAGCACAACATCCATATGAGAGGCAAAAGCAAAAAGGAACAGAAGGAATTTGACCCCTTGTCAAAACAAGGTTGCCACGTACCTGCTTAAGACCAATGTCCCAAAGTTCATGCAATGGAAGGAGTCACTGGGCCAATCTATATCCCTTGACAAAAGGGAAGGGTGGAAAAGTGAAACCCAGATGCTGGAACAATTTGGGGAAAGGGGGCTGCAAATGCACATTGCATCTGGCAGAATTGAATACAGAGAAGGCCCCTGGACAGAAGGTGTGTACAACTATAGGGATAAGGGAGACCTTGTCAAAAGGACCAGGGTCACAAAAAACAAAGGGCAGGAATTCCAGTCAGAGGAGGATGAGAATGAGTTCCAAGAGCTGATGGACATGGATGCCACCACCCACCTACAAAAAACAACCGCCTGGGGAAACAAAAGGCTTGGGCAAAGGTGGGGGAGGAAGGAAAGGAACAGGAAGGAAAGGCCTTCTGGCCATTATGGACAAGGAGTGTGCTGATGAAGAGGGGCCAACTGAGGAGGAAGAGTGGAAAAACCTTCTGGGAAAGGCCAATAGAGCAAAGGACCACATGGCTGCTGCCAAAGCAGACCTGCTGGATGTCATAGAGGAAGCAGAGAAGTCCAAAAGGCTCACCAAAGCCAGCAAGAAGGACTCAGAGGCAGTTTGCCAAAAGGTGGCAGGGCAGGAGAAAGTGGTGAAACAACTCCTTGTCAAAAGAGAGTCAATGAAGCTGAAGAAGGCCAAAGAGGTCATGATGGAGGCAGCTACTGCTCTCAAGGCCTGCAAGGATGAAGCCAAGGAGCTGAGAGCCTTGGCCAGCAAGGCTGGGTCCAAGGCTTCCAAGAAGTGAACTCTTCCCAAAAGAGTAGCTGGAAGCCCTTGTTGAAAGGGATGTTTTGCCTTGGCCCCTTGCACAAGAAGATCAGCTGAAACCTTTTGTGTCCATCGCACTTTTGGGGCAAATCCTTGCCAAAAGGATTTGTATAGAGCTGTAGCAGCAAGGGTTTGACAACACAAGAAGACAGCTTGGCTGGAGCAAAACAACTGTGGCTTTGGGTGTTGGTGGGTGGCCTTTCCAATTCCAGGCTTTAGTACTTCTTTTTGTGACCACTTTAACTTGTTTGTGTTTGTCTTTTGGTTTCTTTGTGTTCTTTAGGCTGACTAAGTTTTTTTCCCTAGGTGTGGGGCGCACTTTGTGTTCATGTGGTGCTTGACTCTGTGTTCATGCCTGCAGCCATTTAACTTCAAGGTGAGAATGCAGCTGAAACCTTGCCAGAAGGTTAACACCTTGCCAAAAGGTTAACACCTTGACAAGAGGTGAAAGCACCACTTGCCCAAAGTGGCCAGCATGGCTTGGCAGAAGCCTCCAAAGAGAATCAGAGGGGTGGAGAAGGCGGAGAAGGAGATGGGCCTCAAAAATCCTTGCCAAAAGGATTGCATGGAGGAAGAAGAAGAAAGCACAAGCAGCCCATTGTGCAACAGGTTGCTTCAGCTATGGGGTCAGGGCAGGCTTTCTGCTACCCAAGTTTCAGAAATAGCACACCTGACCATGCTTGAAGGGTGCCAAAGCAAGGAAATTCTGCAGTTGGCCAAGTGTGGTAGTTTTGGTGAAAACAAAGGCAATTCTCATAGAGATCTTGCTGCGCACTGCTGCAAGGCCATGAGGAGGCCAAAGCCTTTAATGATCAAAGTGCCAATGCAGGATTGCAAATTGCAGAAAGAAACAACTGCACATGCAGCAATCCTGCTGCCACATGTGCTGTTTTCAAAGCTCGGTGAAAACTATGTGGATTCCTTTGAGAACATCTTCTGCATTCCACAGTGCCAAGCATTTTGGAAAGGGGTTCAAAAAGTCAAAGACCCCAGGGTTACCGAACCACTTGCAAAAAGTGGGGCTGTGCAATCACCTGAAAAATCAGCTTCCATCTTTATCCATGGCGATGGCTGTGAATACAGGGATTCATTGATGAAATGGTCCTCTGGGTCTTTGCTTGCTAAGCACCCAATCTTGTCTGCACACCTGCTAATTGCAGCAATACCCAAAAGCTGCACATTGGCAACCACATGGCCAGCTCTGGATGCTTGGAGGGCATAGTCATTCAAAGCCTTGTCAAAAGGCTGGCATCCTACTGAAGACCCTTGGGGTGAACCCTTGACAAAAGGGGTAATGGCAGAATTGGCTGGGAAGCCCTTGGCAAAAGGGCACCACAGAGCCATCATTTGGGCAATCCAAGGGGACCAGGAACTTTTCAGCAATGTCCTAAAATTGTCCCATTGGCAAAATAAGTACCCTTGTCATGAATGTGATGCCCAGAAGCCAATGTTCAAGAAAAAGGCATGCCCAGAGGGTAAGTCAGTGAAAATCCTCAAAGAGGAGAACCAGCAGTATGAATATGTTTCCCCACAGCAAGCAGTCCTTGCCAAAAGGAGCAGCCACCCACTCTTTTCCTTCCCAGGTGTTGCAACAGCCATGGTGAGAGGGGACAGCCTCCATATACTCTACTCTAGGGGGGTGGGGTCCCATTTGGCAGGAAGCATTCTGCACTACATGTGCTTTTATGACTGGCCTCAAAGGCAAAGAGTCAGCCCTATCACCAGGCTCCAGAAGATCTTTGCCAGGGTCAAAGAGCTTTACAGTAAAAGAAAAACCACTGCCAGACTCACAAATTTGAGGCTCTCCATGGTTACAAACACACAGAAGCCACACAAGGCATACCCATGCCTGGAGGCCAAGGCTGCAGAAACAAAGCATTTCTTGCCATGCCTAGAGGAGGTGGTGAAGGAAAGCCTTCCTGAAGACAACCCCATTCACCACACCATGCTGGACTGCTTAAAGGCATTCAACCAAATTTCACAACACTTTGATGCTATTGCTGTTTCCCAACCCCTTCAGAGCTTGCCCTTGCACAAGACCTTGCCAAAAGGTTCTTTGGCCTTGCCAAAGCACAGAAAGCTGTTCCACATTACACAAGTTTCATACAGCCCACCACCTCATCAGAAATGCACAGAATCTCAACTTGAGAATGCATCACAACTTTAAGGCTGAAGACTTTGTAGGCCAGATCAGTGTAGTCGGGCATTCTGTAAGTTTTGGAAATGCAGCTACAAGAGTTTGCCAAAAATTCACACAAAAGTACTTGATACTTTTGCATTTGCAGCTTACCAGGCCTGGCTTTGGGACACTGGCAGAAGATGATGCTGACCCCTGAACCCATTGACAAAATGGGGATCCATGCGCTACCTCTTGCCAAAAGAGGTTAGCATTAAGTTTCACCCCTCACTTTCAAAGGAAAGTGGAACATCTCAGGTGGCCAAAAGTGATGCAAAACAGCAGCTGAAATCTTTTGCTTTTCCTATTTATTTTGGCAAGGGAAAAAGGTATGTCCAGTTCAACTTCACAGGTGTGACCAGGTCCCGCTGTGGCCCATAGGGCAAAGGGGTCTGGTGCCAGCAGATGGGGACTGGCCATATCTTTGATGACAACACATCCATCTGCAAAGAATGCAAGCTGCTGGGCATGGAAGCCTGGCCAATCATGACCAAGTGGGAGAACCACCCCTGGTCAGAGAAAACTTATGGGTGCCTGTGGAAGGCTGTGGGGGACTTCCTGGTCCAACAGGCACTCAAAGACTGAATCCTTGCCAAAAGGATAGCTGGCTGAAAGATTCCTTGCCAAAAGGATTTGATCTGAACCCTTGCCAAAAGGATGGATCTCTCACCCACAAGAGGTTTGTACAGTTGAGCCATTGCCATTTTTTAAGGCTAGGGCAATATCAAAACATTTTTTGGATGTACCAGCTTTTTTTTAACTTTAAACAAAACTGCAGTATGAAACCAATGAAAAACACTCAGCATATGTATAGAAATAAAAATATCCAAATATATATATATATCTATATATTTATATATTTATATTTATTTATTTGTGTATAGTTTCATGTGCTTTGTTTTGGTTTCATGGTATTGCCCAGTGCCATCACAAAGGCCCCTTGCCAAAAGGGGTAAAGCAACAAAAATGCAGAGGCCACATGGACCTGCAGGACCCCTTGCCAAAAGGGGTGAGTGTACAGTAGTCTTTTAGAGACTTTTTTTTGAAATGACCTTGGGCAATGCCAATGTATGGTACCATATGCAATCTGTTTCACCACACAAATTCAACATGTGTTTTTTTTTTATTTGTTGGTGTTTGTGGCATTGCCCAGGTGTCTCACAAATAGAGCCCCTTGCCAAAAGGGGTTGGCAACGCAGATGCAAAGGCCAACTGGCCCTGCAAAAACATGCAGCTGGTGCCACTGGGGGGATGGGTGTGTGGACCTTTTTCCAAGGTTTGAGAGAGTAATGGTTTTTATAAAGTTTAAATAGTGGGTATATGTTGGGTATTAGGGGTTTCAAGGTTGAAGATCCCTTGCCAAAAGGGATTCAATAAATTTTTAATGGTTCTTTCACTACCAAAATTGTCTTCAAATGTTTGGTTTCCATGTCAGTTCCAACATGTTTCAATCTAGATTAGGTTTTGTTTTGGTTGGGAACCACAAAACAAAAAAAACAAATTTGATCAAATTTGATCAACACCATACATTTGATCAAATTTGTTTTTTTTCGTTGTTTATGCATTTTCTTTTTGAACGCAGTGTTATTTGTCCTGGTTGGGAATTGCAATTCACATGTTTGGCAAGGGATCTTCACTGATTCCCTTTTGGCAAGGGGTTGGTTCCAAAATGTTTCATGTAAGATTTCATGTGTATCCAATGAAATTATGTTTGTTTTTGGGGGGCTTACAGCCAGCCAAAAGGGTTTAGGTCCAAACCTCAATCCAATGGGTGGGAACTGAAACAATCTTTGTTTCCACCAGGTTTTTGGCCCAACAGCTCAAGAAAAAATCAATGGCACCAAAAGGTTAAAAAACATGAAAGCTAAGCCCTTGGCAAAAGGGAAATTTGCCATGAAGGGCAATATGACTTTGGCAGAAAAGGTTGCCACAGCACCAGAAAGTGCAGAGAACCCAGCTGAAGCAGCAAAGGAATTGAAAGGTACGATGACAAAGCAAGAGCACAGCAAAGCCTGGTCCAAGCACAACATCCATATGAGAGGCAAAAGCAAAAAGGAACAGAAAGAATTTAACTCCTTGCCAAAAGGAGGAAAAGGGCCCGGAGGTTGCCATGTACCCGCTTAAGACCAATGTCCCAAATTTCATACAATGGAAGGAGTCACTGGGCCAATCTATATCCCTTGACAAAAGGGAAGGGTGGAAAAGTGAAACCCAGATGCTGGAACAATTTGGGGAAAGGGAGCTGCAGATGCACATTGCATCTGGCAGAATTGAATACAGAGAAGGTCCCTGGACAGAAGGTGTGTACAACTATAGGGATAAGGGAGACCTTGTCAAAAGGACCAGGGTCACAAAAAACAAAGGGCAGGAATTCCAGTCAGAGGAGGATGAGAATGAGTTCCAAGAGCTGATGGACATGGATGCCACCACCCACCTACAAAAAACAACTGCCTGGGGAAACAAAAGGCTTGGGCAAAGGTGGGGGAGGAAGGAAAGGAACAGGAAGGAAAGGCCTTCTGGCCATTATGGACAAGGAGTGTGCTGATGAAGAGAAGCCAACTGAGGAGGAAGAGTGGAAAAACCTTCTGGGAAAGGCCAATAGAGCAAAGGACCACATGGCTGCTGCCAAAGCAGACCTGCTGGATGCCATAGAGGAAGCAGAGAAGCCCAAAAGGCTCACCAAAGCCAGCAAGAAGGACCCAGAGGCAGTTTGCCAAAAGGTGGCAGGGCAGGAGAAAGTGGTGAAACAACTCCTTGTCAAAAGAGAGTCAATGAAGCTGAAGAAGGCCAAAGAGGTCATGATGGAGGCAGCTACTGCTCTCAAGGCCTGCAAGGATGAAGCCAAGGAGCTGAGAGCCTTGGCCAGCAAGGCTGGGTCCAAGGCTTCCAAGAAGTGAACTCTTCCCAAAAGAGTAGCTGGAAGCCCTTGTTGAAAGGGATGTTTTGCCTTGGCCCCTTGCACAAGAAGATCAGCTGAAACCTCTTGACAAAAGGGGTCCATCGCACTTTTGGGGCAAATCCTTGCCAAAAGGATTTGTATAGAGCTGTAGCAGCAAGGGTTTGACAACACAAGAAGACAGCTTGGCTGGAGCAAAACAACTGTGGCTTTGGGTGTTGGTGGGTGGCCTTTCCAATTCCAGGCTTTAGTACTTCTTTTTGTGACCACTTTAACTTGTTTGTGTTTGTCTTTTGGTTTCTTTGTGTTCTTTAGGCTGACTAAGTTTTTTTCCCTAGGTGTGGGGCGCACTTTGTGTTCATGTGGTGCTTGACTCTGCGTTCATGCCTGCAGCCATTTAACTTCAAGGTGAGAATGCAGCTGAAACCTTGCCAGAAGGTTAACACCTTGCCAAAAGGTTAACACCTTGACAAAAGGTGAAAGCACCACTTGCCCAAAGTGGCCAGCATGGCTTGGCAGAAGCCTCCAAAGAGAATCAGAGGGGTGGAGAAGGCGGAGAAGGAGATGGGCCTCAAAAATCCTTGCCAAAAGGATTGATTGCATGGAGGAAGAAGAAGAAAGCACAAGCAGCCCATTGTGCAACAGGTTGCTTCAGCTATGGGGTCAGGGCAGGCTTTCTGCTACCCAAGTTTCAGAAATAGCACACCTGACCATGCTTGAAGGGTGCCAAAGCAAGGAAATTCTGCAGTTGGCCAAGTGTGGTAGTTTTGGTGAAAACAAAGGCAATTCTCATAGAGATCTTGCTGCGCACTGCTGCAAGGCCATGAGGAGGCCAAAGCCTTTAATGATCAAAGTGCCAATGCAGGATTGCAAATTGCAGAAAGAAACAACTGCACATGCAGCAATCCTGCTGCCACATGTGCTGTTTTCAAAGCTCGGTGAAAACTATGTGGATTCCTTTGAGAACATCTTCTGCATTCCACAGTGCCAAGCATTTTGGAAAGGGGTTCAAAAAGTCAAAGACCCCAGGGTTACCGAACCACTTGCAAAAAGTGGGGCTGTGCAATCACCTGAAAAAACAGTTTCCATCTTTATCCATGGCGATGGCTGTGAATACAGGGATTCATTGATGAAATGGTCCTCTGGGTCTTTGCTTGCTAAGCACCCAATCTTGTCTGCACACCTGCTAATTGCAGCAATACCCAAAAGCTGCACATTGGCAACCACATGGCCAGCTCTGGACGCTTGGAGGGCATAGTCATTCAAAGCATTGTCAAAAGGCTGGCATCCTACTGAAGACCCTTGGGGTGAACCCTTGACAAAAGGGGTAATGGCAGAATTGGCTGGGAAACCTTGGCAAAAGGGCACCACAGAGCCATCATTTGGGCAATCCAAGGGGACCAGGAATTTTTCAGCAATGTCCTAAAATTGTCCCATTGGCAAAATAAGTACCCTTGTCATGAATGTGATGCCCAAAAGCCAATGTTCAAGAAAAAGGCATGCCCAGAGGGTAAGTCAGTGAAAATCCTCAAAGAGGAGAACCAGCAGTATGAATGTGTTTCCCCACAGCAAGCAGTCCTTGCCAAAAGGAGCAGCCACCCACTCTTTTCCTTCCCAGGTGTTTCAACAGCCATGGTGAGAAGGGACAGCCTCCATATACTCTACTCTAGGGGGGTGGGGTCCCATTTGGCAGGAAGCATTCTGCACTACATGTGCTTTTATGACTGGCCTCAAAGGCAAAGAGTCAGCCCTATCACCAGGCTCCAGAAGATCTTTGCCAGGGTCAAAGAGCTTTACAGTAAAAGAAAAACCACTGCCAGACTCACAAATTTGAGGCTCTCCATGATTACAAACACACAGAAGCCACACAAGGCATACCCATGCCTGGAGGCCAAGGCTGCAGAAACAAAGCATTTCTTGCCATGCCTGGACGAGGTGGTGAAGGAAAGCCTTCCTGAAGACAACCCCATTCACCACACCATGCTGGACTGCTTAAAGGCATTCAACCAAATTTCACAACACTTTGATGCCATTGCTGGTTTCCCAACCCCTTCAGAGTTTGCCCTTGCGCAAGACCTTGCCAAAAGGTTCTTTGGCCTTGCCAAAGCACACAAAGCTGTTCCACATTACACAAGTTTCATACAGCCCACCACCTCATCAGAAATGCACAGAATCTCAACTTGAGAATGCATCACAACTTTAAGGCTGAAGACTTTGTAGGCCAGATCAGTGTAGTCGGGCATTCTGTAAGTTTTGGAAATGCAGCTACAAGAGTTTGCCAAAAATTCACACAAAAGTACTTGATACTTTTGCATTTGCAGCTTACCAGGCCTGGCTTTGGGACACTGGCAGAAGATGATGCTGACCCCTGAACCCATTGACAAAATGGGGATCCATGCGCTACCTCTTGCCAAAAGAGGTTAGCATTAAGTTTCACCCCTCACTTTCAAAGGAAAGTGGAACATCTCAGGTGGCCAAAAGTGATGCAAAACAGCAGCTGAAATCTTTTGCTTTTCCTATTTATTTTGGCAAGGGAAAAAGGTATGTCCAGTTCAACTTCACAGGTGTGACCAGGTCCCGCTGTGGCCCATAGGGCAAAGGGGTCTGGTGCCAGCAGATGGGGACTGGCCATATCTTTGATGACAACACATCCATCTGCAAAGAATGCAAGCTGCTGGGCATGGAAGCCTGGCCAATCATGACCAAGTGGGAGAACCACCCCTGGTCAGAGAAAACTTATGGGTGCCTGTGGAAGGCTGTGGGGGACTTCCTGGTCCAACAGGCACTCAAAGACTGAATCCTTGCCAAAAGGATAGCTGGCTGAAAGATTCCTTGCCAAAAGGATTTGATCTGAACCCTTGCCAAAAGGATGGGTCTCTCACGCACAAGGGGTTTGTACAGTTGAGCCATTGCCAAAATTACTTTTTTTAAGGCTAGGGCAATATCAAAACATTTTTTGGATGTACCAGCTACATATCTTAAACAAAACTGCAGTATGAAACCAATGAAAAACACTCAACATATGTATAGAAATAAAAATATCCAAATATACATATATATATATACATATATATTTATATTTATTTATTTATGTATAGTTTCATGTGCTTTGTTTTGGTTTCATGGTATTGCCCAGTGCCATCACAAAGGCCCCTTGCCAAAAGGGGTAAAGCAACAAAAATGCAGAGGCCACATGGACCTGCAGGACCCCTTGCCAAAAGGGGTGAGTGTACAGTAGTCGTTTAGAGACTTTTTTTTTGAAATGACCTTGGGCAATGCCAATGTATGGTACCATATGCAATCTGTTTCACCACACAAATTCAACATGTGTTTTTTTTTTATTTGTTGGTGCTTGTGGCATTGCCCAGGTGTCTCACAAATAGAGCCCCTTTGCCAAAAGGGGTTGGCAACGCAGATGCAAAGGCCAACTGGCCCTGCAAAAACATGCAGCTGGTGCCACTGGGGGGATGGGAGTGTGGACCTTTTTCCAAGGTTTGAGAGAGTAATGGTTTTTATAAAGTTTAAATAGTGGGTATATGTTGGGCATTAGGGGTTTCAAGGTTGAAGATCCCTTGCCAAAAGGGATTCAATATTTTTTTAAATGGTTCTTTCATTACCCAAAATTGTCTTCAAATGTTTGGTTTCCATGTCAGTTCCAACATGTTTCAATCTAGATTAGGTTTTGTTTTGGTTGGGAACCACAAAACAAAAAAAACAAATTTGATCAAATTTGATCAACACCATACATTTGATCAAATTTGTTTTTTTGTTCGTTGTTTATGCATTTTCTTTCTGAACGCAGTGTTGTTTGTCCTGGTTGGGAATTGCAATTCACATGGTTGGCAAGGGATCTTCACTGATTCCCTTTTGGCAAGGGGTTGGTTCCAAAATGTTTCATGTAAGATTTCATGTGTATCCAATGAAATTATGTTTGTTTTTGGGGGGCTTACAGCCAGCCAAAAGGGTTTAGGTCCAAACTTCAATCCAGTGGGTGGGAGCTGAACCAATCTTTGTTTCCACCAAGTTTTTGGCCCAACAGCTCAAGAAAAAAATCAATGGCACCAAAAGGTTAAAAAAACATGAAAGCTAAGCCCTTGGCAAAAGGGAAATTTGCCATGAAGGGCAATATGACTTTGGCAGAAAAGGTTGCCACAGCACCAGAAAGTGCAGAGAACCCAGCTGAAGCAGCAAAGGAATTGAAAGGTATGATGACAAAGCAAGAGCACAGCAAAGCCTGGTCCAAGCACAACATCCATATGAGAGGCAAAAGCAAAAAGGAACAGAAAGAATTTAACTCCTTGCCAAAAGGAGGAAAAGGGCCCGGAGGCTGCCATGTACCCGCTTAAGACCAATGTCCCAAAGTTCATGCAATGGAAGGAGTCACTGGGCCAATCTATATCCCTTGGCAAAAGGGAAGGGTGGAAAAGTGAAACCCAGATGCTGGAACAACTTGGGGAAAGGGAGCTGCAGATGCACATTGCATCTGGCAGAATTGAATACAGAGAAGGTCCCTGGACAGAAGGTGTGTACAACTATAGGGATAAGGGAGACCTTGTCAAAAGGACCAGGGTCACAAAAAACAAAGGGCAGGAATTCCAGTCAGAGGAGGAGGATGAGAATGAGTTCCAAGAGCTGATGGAGATGGATGCCACCACCCACCTACAAAAAACAACTGCCCGGGGAAACAAAAGGCTTGGGCAAAGGTGGGGAAGGAAGGAAAGGAACAGGAAGGAAAGGCCTTCTGGCCATTATGGACAAGGAGTGTGCTGATGAAGAGAAGCCAACTGAGGAGGAAGAGTGGAAAAACCTTCTGGGAAAGGCCAAAAGAGCAAAGGACCACATGGCTGCTGCCAAAGCAGACCTGCTGGATGCCATAGAGGAAGCAGAGAAGCCCAAAAGGCTCACCAAAGCCAGCAAGAAGGACCCAGAGGCAGTTTGCCAAAAGGTGGCAGGGCAGGAGAAAGTGGTGAAACAACTCCTTGTCAAAAGAGAGTCAATGAAGCTGAAGAAGGCCAAAGAGGTCATGATGGAGGCAGCTACTGCTCTCAAGGCCTGCAAGGATGAAGCCAAGGAGCTGAGAGCCTTGGCCAGCAAGGCTGGGTCCAAGGCTTCCAAGAAGTGAACTCTTCCCAAAAGAGTAGCTGGAAGCCCTTGTTGAAAGGGATGTTTTGCCTTGGCCCCTTGCACAAGAAGATCAGCTGAAACCTCTTGACAAAAGGGGTCCATCGCACTTTTGGGGCAAATCCTTGCCAAAAGGATTTGTATAGAGCTGTAGCAGCAAGGGTTTGACAACACAAGAAGACAGCTTGGCTGGAGCAAAACAACTGTGGCTTTGGGTGTTGGTGGGTGGCCTTTCCAATTCCAGGCTTTAGTACTTCTTTTTGTGACCACTTTAACTTGTTTGTGTTTGTCTTTTGGTTTCTTTGTGTTCTTTAGGCTGACTAAGTTTTTTCCCTAGGTGTGGGGCGCACTTTGTGTTCATGTGGTGCTTGACTCTCTGTTCATGCCTGCAGCCATTTAACTTCAAGGTGAGAATGCAGCTGAAACCTTGCCAGAAGGTTAACACCTTGCCAAAAGGTTAACACCTTGACAAAAGGTGAAAGCACCACTTGCCCAAAGTGGCCAGCATGGCTTGGCAGAAGCCTCCAAAGAGAATCAGAGGGGTGGAGAAGGAGATGGGCCTCAAAAATCCTTGCCAAAAGGATTGCATGGAGGAAGAAGGAGAAAGCACAAGCAGCCCATTGTGCAACAGATTGCTTCAGCTATGGGGTCAGGGCAGACTTTCTGCTACCCAAGTTTCAGAAATAGCACACCTGACCATGCTTGAAGGGTGCCAAAGCAAGGAAATTCTGCAGTTGGCCAAGTGTGGTAGTTTTGGTGAAAACAAAGGCAATTCTCATAGAGATCTTGCTGCGCACTGCTGCAAGGCCATGAGGAGGCCAAAGCCTTTAATGATCAAAGTGCCGATGCAGGATTGCAAATTGCAGAAAGAAACAACTGCACATGCAGCAATCCTGCTGCCACATGTGCTGTTTTCAAAGCTCGGTGAAAACTATGTGGATTCCTTTGAGAACATCTTCTGCATTCCACAGTGCCAAGCATTTTGGAAAGGGGTTCAAAAAGTCAAAGACCACAGGGTTGCCGAACCACTTGCAAAAAGTGGGGCTGTGCAATCACCTGAAAAAGCAGTTTCCATCTTTATCCATGGCGATGGCTGTGAATACAGGGATTCATTGATGAAATGGTCCTCTGGGTCTTTGCTTGCTAAGCACCCAAGCTTGTCTGCACACCTGCTAATTGCAGCAATACCCAAAAGCTGCACATTGGCAACCGCATGGCCAGCTCTGGACGCTTGGAGGGCATAGTCATTCAAAGCCTTGTCAAAAGGCTGGCATCCTACTGAAGACCCTTGGGGTGAACCCTTGACAAAAGGGGTATTGGCAGAATTGGCTGGGAAACCTTGGCAAAAGGGCACCACAGAGCCATCATTTGGGCAATCCAAGGGGACCAGGAATTTTTCAGCAATGTCCTAAAATTGTCCCATTGGCAAAATAAGTACCCTTGTCATGAATGTGATGCCCAAAAGCCACTGTTCAAGAAAAAGGCATGCCCAGAGGGTAAGTCAGTGAAAATCCTCAAAGAGGAGAACCAGCAGTATGAATGTGTTTCCCCACAGCAAGCAGTCCTTGCCAAAAGGGGCAGCCACCCACTCTTTTCCTTCCCAGGTGTTTCAACAGCCATGGTGAGAGGGGGCAGCCTCCATATACTCTAATCTAGGGGGGTGGGGTCCCATTTGGCAGGAAGCATTCTGCACTACATGTGCTTTTATGACTGGCCTCAAAGGCAAAGAGTCAGCCCATTCACCAAGCTCCAGAAGATCTTTGCCAGGGTCAAAGAGCTTTACAGTAAAGGAAAAACCACTGCCAGACTCACAAATTTGAGGCTCTCCATGATTACAAACACACAGAAGCCACACAAGGCATACCCATGCCTGGAGGCCAAGGCTGCAGAAACAAAGCATTTCTTGCCATGCCTGGACGAGGTGGTGAAGGAAAGCCTTCCTGAAGACAACCCCATTCACCACACCATGCTGGACTGCTTAAAGGCATTCAACCAAATTTCACAACACTTTGATGCCATTGCTGGTTTCCCAACCCCTTCAGAGTTTGCCCTTGCACAAGACCTTGCCAAAAGGTTCTTTGGCCTTGTCAAAGCACAGAAAGCTGTTCCACATTACACAAGTTTCATACAGCCCACCACCTCATCAGAAATGCACAGAATCTCAACTTGAGAATGCATCACAACTTTAAGGCTGAAGACTTTGTAGGCCAGATCAGTGTAGTCGGGCATTCTGTAAGTTTTGGAAATGCAGCTACAAGAGTTTGCCAAAAACTCACACAAAAGTACTTGATACTTTTGCATTTGCAGCTTACCAGGCCTGGCTTTGGGACACTGGCAGAAGATGATGCTGATCCCTGAACCCATTGACAAAACGGGGATCCATGCACTACCTCTTGCCAAAAGAGGTTAGCATTAAGTTTCACCCCTCACTTTCAAAGGAAAGTGGAACATCTCAGGTGGCCAAAAGTGATGCAAAACAGCAGCTGAAATCTTTTGTTGTTCCTATTTATTTTGGCAAGAGAAACAGGTATGTTTTTTGTTGATTTTTCAGGTGGTGTTCTGATTGATTTTCATGGGTTCCAAATCAATAATTTACAATTGACAAAAACAAGGTGCAAATCAACAGGTTTTAGGATATTGATTAGAATCTATATCCGGTGCTCAGGGATTGTCATTTGCAGCTGAAGATCGTAAATCGTATTGGAGTGGCTGCATCCAGGCTGCGATAGTGATTTGTCAGCAGATTTTCGCAATTTTGGCGCTAGTAATTGTCCTTTTAAAATCCGTCTAAAAGTGCTTGAAATTCGTATTTTCACCGTTGTGGCGTCGAGCTCCGGTTTTGGAGCTGCAATTCCTGTGTGTAAAAGTTTGTGTGTGTAAACGCTTGGCATGTGTAAAAGCACTGTGTGTAAGTGTTCTGTGTGTAAACGCTTGTTGTGTGTGAAAGCCTGCTGTGTGTAAAAGATTTTGTGTGTAAAAGCTTCTCTGTATGTAAAACCGTCTCTGTGTAAAAGTTTTTGTGTGTGTAAACGCTTGCCATGTGTAAAAGCACTGTGTGTAAGTGTTCTGTGTGTAAACGCTTGCTGTGTGTGAAAGCGTGCTGTTTGTCATAAAAGCTTTTATGTGTAAAAGCTTGCGGTGTGTAAAAGCTTCTCTGTGTGTAAAACCGTCTCTGTGTAAAAGTTTCTGTGTGTGTAAACGCTTGCCATGTGTAAAAGCACTGTGTGTAAGTGTTCTGTGTGTAAATGCTTGCTGTGTGTGAAAGCTTGCTGTGTATAAAAGATTGTGTGTGAAAAAGCTTGCTGTGTGTAAAAGCTTCTCTGTGTGTAAAACCGTCTCTGTGTAAAAGTTTTTGTGTGTGTAAACGCTTGCCACGTGTAAAAGCACTGTGTGTAAACGCTTGCTGTGTGTGAAAGCTTGCTGTGTGTAAAAGCTTCTCTGTGTAAAAGCTTCTCTGTGTAAAAGCTAGCTGTGTGTAAAAGCTTCTGTGTGTAAAAAGCTTCGCTGTTTAAAAAGCTTGCTGTGTGTAAAAGCTTCTCTGCGAAAGAGCCTGCTGTGTGTAAAAGCTCTCTTTGTGCCAACTTTGTATCACAAAGTAGTACTGGGACGTACTTTGTGCAAGGTTTGTAGTACAAAGTAGTACTGGGAAGTGCTTTGCGCAAGCTTCGTAGTACAAAGTAGTACTGGGAAATACTTTGTGCAAGCTTTGTAGTACAAAGAAGTGCTGGGACGTACTTTGTGCAAGGTTTGTAGTACAAAGTAGTACTGGGAAGTGCTTTGCGCAAGCTTCGTAGTACAAAGTAGTACTGGGAAATACTTTGTGCAAGCTTCGTAGTACAAAGTAGTACTGGGAAGTGCTTTGTGCAAGCTTTGTAGTACAAAGAAGTACTGGGAAGTACTTTTTGCAACCTTTGTGGTACACAGTAGTACTGGGAAGTGCTTTGTGCAGGCTTTGTAGTACAAAGTAGTACTGGGAAACACTTTGTGCAAGCTTTGTAGTACAAAGTAGTGCTGGGACGTACTTTCTGCAAGCTTTGTAGTACAAAGTAGTACTGGGAAGTAGTTTGTGCAAGCTTTGTAGTACAAAGTAGTACTGGGAAACTAGTACTGGGGGAGGAAGGAAAGGAACAGGAAGGAAAGGCCTTCTGGCCATTATGGACAAGGAGTGTGCTGATGAAGAGAAGCCAACTGAGGAGGAAGAGTGGAAAACCTTCTGGGAAAGGCCAAAAGAGCAAAGGACCACATGGCTGCTGCCAAAGCAGACCTGCTGGATGCCATAGAGGAAGCAGAGAAGTCCAAAAGGCTCACCAAAGCCAGCAAGAAGGACTCAGAGGCAGTTTGCCAAAAGATGGCAGGGCAGGAGAAAGTGGTGAAACAACTCCTTGTCAGAAGAGAGTCAATGAAGCTGAAGATGGCCAAAGAGGTCATGATGGAGGCAGCTACTGCTCTCAAGGCCTGCAAGGACGAAGCCAAGGAGCTGAGAGCCTTGGCCAGCAAGGCTGGGTCCAAGGCTTCCAAGAAGTGAACTCTTCCCAAAAGAGTAGCTGGAAGCCCTTGTTGAAAGGGATGTTTTGCCTTGGCCCCTTGCACAAGAAGATCAGCTGAAACCTCTTGACAAAAGGGGTCCATCGCACTTTTGGGACAAATCCTTGCCAAAAGGATTTGTATAGAGCTGTAGCAGCAAGGGTTTGGCAACACAAGAAGACAGCTTGGCTGGAGCAAAACAACTGTGGCTTTGGGTGTTGGTGGGTGGCCTTTCCAATTCCAGGCTTTAGTACTTCTTTTTGTGACCACTTTAACTTGTTTGTGTTTGTCTTTTGGTTTCTTCGTGTTCTTTAGGCTGACTAAGTTTTTTCCCTAGGTGTGGGGCGCACTTTGTGTTCATGTGGTGCTTGACTCTCTGTTCATGCCTGCAGCCATTTAACTTCAAGGTGAGAATGCAGCTGAAACCTTGCCAGAAGGTTAACACCTTGCCAAAAGGTTAACACCTTGACAAAAGGTGAAAGCACCACTTGCCCAAAGTGGCCAGCATGGCTTGGCAGAAGCCTCCAAAGAGAATCAGAGGGGTGGAGAAGGAGATGGGCCTCAAAAATCCTTGCCAAAAGGATTGCATGGAGGAAGAAGAAGAAGAAAGCACAAGCAGCCCATTGCGCAACAGATTGCTTCAGCGATGGGGTCAGGGCAGACTTTCTGCTACCCAAGTTTCAGAAATAGCACACCTGACCATGCTTGAAGGGTGCCAAAGCAAGGAAATTCTGCAGTTGGCCAAGTGTGATAGTTTTGGTGAAAACAAAGGCAATTCTCATAGAGATCTTGCTGCGCACTGCTGCAAGGCCATGAGGAGGCCAAAGCCTTTAATGATCAAAGTGCCAATGCAGGATTGCAAATTGCAGAAAGAAACAACTGCACATGCAGCAATCCTGCTGCCACATTTGCTGTTTTCAAAGCTCAGTGAAAACTATGTGGATTCCTTTGAGAACATCTTCTGCATTCCAGAGTGCCAAGCATTTTGGAAAGGGGTTCAAAAAGTCAAAGACCTCAGGGTTGCCGAACCACTTGCAAAAAGTGGGGCTGTGCAATCACCTGAAAAAGCAGTTTCCATCTTTATCCATGGCGATGGCAGTGAATACAGGGATTCATTGATGAAATGGTCCTCTGGGTCTTTGCTTGCTAAGCACCCTAGCTTGTCTGCACACCTGCTAATTGCAGCAATACCCAAAAGCTGCACATTGGCAACCACATGGCCAGCTCTGGATGCTTGGAGGGCATAGTCATTCAAAGCCTTGTCAAAAGGCTGGCATCCTACTGAAGACCCTTGGGGTGAACCCTTGACAAAAGGGGTAATGGCAGAATTGGCTGGGAAGCCCTTGGCAAAAGGGCACCACAGAGCCATCATTTGGGCAATCCAAGGGGACCAGGAATTTTTAAGCAATGTCCTAAAATTGCCCCATTGGCAAAATAAGTACCCTTGTCATGAATGTGATGCCCAAAAGCCAATGTTCAAGAAAAAGGCATGCCCAGAGGGTAAGTCAGTGAAAATCCTCAAAGAGGAGAACCAGCAGTATGAATATGTTTCCCCACAGCAAGCAGTCCTTGCCAAAAGGAGCAGCCACCAACTCTTTTCCTTCCCAAGTGTTTCAACAGCCATGGTGAGAGGGGACAGCCTCCATATACTCTACTCTAGGGGGGTGGGGTCCCATTTGGCAGGAAGCATTCTGCACTACATGTGCTTTTATGACTGGCCTCAAAGGCAAAGAGTCAGCCCTATCACCAGGCTCCAGAAGATCTTTGCCAGGGTCAAAGAGCTTTACAGTAAAAGAAAAACCACTGCCAGACTCACAAATTTGAGGCTCTCCATGATTACAAACACACAGAAGCCACACAAGGCATACCCATGCCTGGAGGCCAAGGCTGCAGAAACAAAGCATTTCTTGCCATGCCTGGACGAGGTGGTGAAGGAAAGCCTTCCTGAAGACAACCCCATTCACCACACCATGCGGACTGCTTAAAGGCATTCAACCAAATTTCACAACACTTTGATGCCATTGCTGGTTTCCCAACCCCTTCAGAGTTTGCCCTTGCACAAGACCTTGCCAAAAGGTTCTTTGGCCTTGTCAAAGCACAGAAAGCTGTTCCACATTACACAAGTTTCATACAGCCCACCACCTCATCAGAAATGCACAGAATCTCAACTTGAGAATGCATCACAACTTTAAGGCTGAAGACTTTGTAGGCCAGATCAGTGTAGTCGGGCATTCTGTAAGTTTTGGAAATGCAGCTACAAGAGTTTGCCAAAAACTCACACAAAAGTACTTGATACTTTTGCATTTGCAGCTTACCAGGCCTGGCTTTGGGACACTGGCAGAAGATGATGCTGATCCCTGAACCCATTGACAAAACGGGGATCCACGCACTACCTCTTGCCGAAAGAGGTTAGCATTAAGTTTCACCCCTCACTTTCAAAGGAAAGTGGAACATCTCAGGTGGCCAAAAGTGATGCAAAACAGCAGCTGAAATCTTTTGCTGTTCCTATTTATTTTGGCAAGAGAAACAGGTACGTTTTTTGTTGACTTTTCAGGTGGTGTTCTGATTGATTTTCATGGGTTCCAAATCAATAATTTACAATTGACAAAAACAAGGTGCAAATCAACAGGTTTTAGGATATTGATTAGAATTTCCGATGCGCAGGGATTGTCATTTGCAGCTGAAGATCGTAAATCGTATTGGAGTGGCTGCATCCAGGCTGCGATAGTGATTTGTCAGCAGATTTTCGCAATTTTGGCGCTAGTAATTGTCCTTTTAAAATCCGTCTAAAAGTGCTTGAAATTCGTATTTTCACCGTTGTGGCGTCGAGCTCCGGTTTTGGAGCTGCAATTCCTGTGTGTAAAAGTTTGTGTGTGTAAACGCTTGGCATGTGTAAAAGCACTGTGTGTAAGTGTTCTGTGTGTAAACGCTTGCTGTGTGTGAAAGCCTGCTGTGTGTAAAAGATTTTGTGTGTAGAAGTTTGCTGTGTGTAAAAGCTTCTCTGTATGTAAAACCGTCTCTGTGTAAAAGTTTTTGTGTGTGTAAACGCTTGCCACGTGTAAAAGCACTGTGTGTAAGTGTTCTGTGTGTAAACGCTTGCCGTGTGTGAAAGCGTGCTGTTTGTAAAAGCTTTTATGTGTAAAAGCTTGCGGTGTGTAAAAGCTTCTCTGTGTGTAAAACCGTCTCTGTGTAAAAGTTTCTGTGTGTGTAAACGCTTGCCATGTGTAAAAGCACTGTGTGTAAGTGTTCTGTGTGTAAATGCTTGCTGTGTGTGAAAGCTTGCTGTGTAAAAAAGATTGTGTGTGAAAAAGCTTGCTGTGTGTAAAAGCTTCTCTGTGTGTAAAAGCTTCTCTGTTTAAAAAGCTTGCTGTGTGTGTGTGTAAACGATTGCCATGTAAAAAAGCACTGTGTGTAAACGCTTGCTGTGTGTGAGAGCTTGCTGTGTGTAAAAGCTTCTCTGTGTAAAAGCTTCTCTGTGTAAAAGCTAGCTGTGTGTAAAAGCTTCTGTGTGTAAAAAGCTTCTCTGTTTAAAAAGCTTGCTGTGTGTAAAAGCTTCTCTGCGAAAGAGCCTGCTGTGTGTAAAAGCTCTCTTTGTGCCAACTTTGTATCACAAAGTAGTACTGGGACGTACTTTGTGCAAGGTTTGTAGTACAAAGTAGTACTGGGAAGTGCTTTGCGCAAGCTTCGTAGTACAAAGTAGTACTGGGAAATACTTTGTGCAAGCTTTGTAGTACAAAGAAGTGCTGGGACGTACTTTGTGCAAGGTTTGTAGTACAAAGAAGTACTGGGAAACTAGCACAGGGAAGTGCTTTGTGCAAGCTTTCTGGTACAAAGTAGTACTGGGAAGTATTTTGTGCAAGCTTTGTAGTACAAAGTAGTACTGGGACGTGCTTTGTGCAAGCTTTGTAGTACAAAGTATTTTGTAAAGATTCTTCTGTGTAAATGCATCTGTGTCTTTAGCTTTCTGACGTGCAGAGGAGCCGAGATGAATTGAGACTAGCTTCGGTGAGATGAGAAAGGTTGAGCTGCGCTCAGATGACATGAAAATAGCCAAGAAGAACTTACTGTAGCTGACATATGGGAAGACATGAAATGATATGAGAAGAGCTCAGATGAGATGAGTTGAAATGAAGTGCAAGTGTGAAGTGTGGAGTGTGAAGTGTGAAGAATGCAATGTGAAGTGTGAGGAAAATGTTTGCTTGAAGTTGCATTGCACCGGGGTTGCGCGTAGGTCATGTTCTTGGACAACAACACTGCAACAGCTCCGCACAAAGCACACACACACGGGCCTGGCTGGCGCACGGCGCATGCAAGTTCCTTAGTAGTAGTACTGGGAAGTGATTCATGAAAGCTTAGATGACGTATGAGAAGAGATGACATGAGAAGAGATGAGCTGGGATAAGGTGAGAAGAGCTCAGATGAGATGAAGTGTGGAGTGACGTGTGGGGCGTGAAGAGTGCAATTTGAAGTGTGGAGTGTGAAGTGTGGAGTCATAAGAGTGCAGTGCGAAGTGAAGTGTGGAGTGCGAAGAGTGCAGTGTGAAGTGTGGAGTGTGAAGTGTGTAGTGTGGAGTGTGAAGGCTGCAGTGAGAAGTGTGAAGTGCGAAGTGGAGCTTCAAGTGTGACATGTGAAACAAGACACCACTTTCGCAGAGTGCACGCATGCACGGGCTTGGCTGGCGCACGGCGCATGCAAGTTCTATAGATAAGAAAAGTCTTTCTATATATATATATATATCCCAAAGGCAACTTCCGCCCCGCCCCGTGCGGGTACTACTGGTATTTAAAATGCATTTGCACACACACACATAATATATATATATATATATACACTATCCATTTGATAAATTTCAAACCCATGCGCAATCACATCTTTAAAAACAACAGCACACACAATTGGGTCTGTGTTTTTGCTAGGGACTTTTCCAACCGCATTTAATATGTATATGTATACAAACATGTGTGTATCAAATGGGTTTGGGTTTGAAACATGTACATGTTATGCCACCATAGTTTTACATGATTTTGAATGTTAAATGATAATGGTGTTGTTGTTGTTGTGGTTTTGTTTGGTTGTTGTTTGCTGTTGCGTTTGTTGTTGTTTGTTGTTGTTTGTTGTTGTTTGTGTTGTTGTTGTTGTTGTTGTTGTTGCAGATGTTGCTGTTGCTGTTGCTGTTGCTGCTGCTGCTGCTGCTGCTGCTGGTGTTGTTGTTGTTGTTGTTGAACCACATGTGGTTTATTCATGGCCATTGTTTTGGTGAACAATTGGCTTCTCCAAGCATGACACCAACTACATGTGGTAGTGTTGGTTCAAATTGTTTGTAGTTTTAAATAGCGTGAAATGAAAAAAAAGCCATGGCACCGAAAAAAGCCATGAAAAGCATCAAGGCAAAGGGCTTGGAAAAGCTAAGCTCAGCAAGGCCAGCTTGGAAAAGTTTGGCCAGATGAGCTTGCAGGACAAGATGAGGCAGCAGCTGAAGAGGCAGAAGACCCAGATCAGGCTGCCATTGCCTTGCATGGGAGCATGCCAAAGCTGGAGAAGTCAAAGGCTTGGAGCAAGCACCTGCCAGACTGTCTCAAGCATGGCTCCAAGGAGGAGAAGGCAGCTAACAATGACCTGTTTTCTCTTGGAAAAGGAAGGCAAATCCTACATGTCAGCCTTGAAAAAGGTATCTGTAGGAGAAAAAGCCATCAAGAATGATGATTGGCAGGCAGAGTTGCAAATTTTGGCTCAGTTCACACAAGATGAACTTGGCCTTCACTTGCAGTCTGGCAGAGTTGTCTGGAGTGAGTGCCCTTCCACATGGGGTGTTTATGAATATAAAGACACCCAAAGCTTCCACAGGGAGGTCACCACCAAGAGGAAGAGGGAATGGCAGAGTGGGGTGGAGCGTGAGCCAGAAGAAGGGGGCTTGGAAAAGTTCATGGATCTCTTCACCAAAGAGTACCGTTCCCTGGAGGTGGATGATCACCCCAAGGGCAAAGGCTCTGGAAAGAGCTTTGGGAAGGGCAAACGTCTTGGAAAAGGCAAAACCAAAAACAAAAGCAACAATAATGAGGCTGATCCCGACAAGCTGAGTACCTTGGAAAAGATATTAAAAGCGTGCAAGACGGAGCATGGTTGCTTCCAGCCAGACAGATTTGGAAGTGGCTTTGGAAAAAGCTTGGAAAAGCTACTGAGACCTGAAAACCATGTTGTCTGGAAAGAACAACAAAGAGCCTGCTGCTAAGAAGAAGAAGCTGATGGATGTGGCCAATATTGTCAAGGCAGCCAAAGATGAGACCAGAGAGCTCAAAAATACTTGTGGCAGGGCCGTGTCCACAGCCAGGAGCAGGAAAGGCAACTGACTAGGTCAGTGCTAAAAGGTCTTGGAAAAGACTTTGTGGGAAAAGCACAGGGCTTTGGAAAAGGTCAATGCCAAAGGGTCTTGGAAAAGACTATATCTCCGCAGGTGGGAGCAGGAAAGAGAAGTGATTTTGGAAAAGATCAGTGCCAACAGGTTTTCGAAAGTGCAGTATTTCCTAGATGGGAGCAAGAAAGAAAAGTGATTTGGGAAAAGATCAAAGCCAATGGTTCTTGGAAACGTCTTGGGAAAGGCATGGTACGAATGCTAAGAGCTATGGGTTGCAGTTTTGAATGCAGGTACATCCCTGTGGCCTTGGAAAGGGCTTTGGCTTGGTTGCACAGCCTTGCACTAGCCAACTTGTGGAATGTTGCTTTGGAAGAAAGCAAACCCAAGTAGCTGGCCATGCCTTGGAAAAGGCAAAAAGCCAAAAGCCTGTGGGCTTTACCTTTGCCCACCTCCTTTGGACTACTGGTTGTTCTACTACTTCCTGTTGACTAAGAGCATGGAGCAACCTGTGGGGGACAGTGAGGAAGATTAGGCATCTTCGAAAAGAAGTTTCTCCTTACATTCTGGAGATGCCTTGGAAAAGGCACTCACACAAAAAGACTTTGGCTAGGTTTGGACAAGCCTCTGTGAGCCTCTGTGGGTTGATGGCTTTGGAAAAGGCCAAGAATGCTTTGGAAAAGGCTACAATATAGCAGTTTCACCCATTCCAAATAATCAAAATCTCCAGTTTTGCCGGTAAAAAACGTGGCTGCAGCATCTAAAATATTGAATAATATTGATTGCTTCTTGATTTTGCATGTTCAAAATGATTTTTTTACCTTGATTTGAAAAATCAATATCCTATATTGATTTTTCAGCCTTCAAAATCAATATATTGATTGTAATGAATATATGATGCTCAGGGGGTAGATGGGTAGATAAGTATAAGTAGATAGGTAGATACATAGGTAGATAGGTAGGTAGATAGGTAGGTGGATAGGTAGATAGATAGGTAGGTAGAGACGTAGGTAGATAGGTACTTGAGGTGCTGTGAAAATAATAATTAAAGGACCGGATGACCCCACATGTCAACTTCTTCCAAAAGTCACAAAAGAACGGTGAAGACGGAATGGGAAAGGCAGGAAAGAGACATGAGATGGTGAAAGGTACGTATGAAAGACTTGCGTGTGAGAGAGTTGCTTGTAAGTCTGTATGTGTGTATTTGTGTATGTATGTGTGTATGTGTGTATGTGTGCGTTGTGTGGCCACACGCAAAACATGCCTTACAAAACGAGAAGTGCCACGCCTGCAAAGCAGAATGCACGTCGATGTCGCCAAGTGCCACCCCTCCCACACAAAGTGGAGCGGCGTCACCGGGAACCAAGCGCGCCACCAGAGCCAGCCCAGTGTCACAAGTGCCACGCCTGCCACGCAGAATGCGTGTCAATGTCACCAAGTGCCACTCCTGCCACACAAAGTGTGGAAGTTCGATGTCGCCAAGTGCCACTCCTGCCACACAAAGTGAGCGGTGTCACCGGGAACACCCGGCCTTAAGAGAGAAATAGGGAAGAAGGAAAGAGCAAGAGGGCAAGAGAGAAAGAGGGCAAGAGAGCAAGAGGGCAAGAGAGAATGTGAGGATGGGAAGATGTGAGGATGTGAAGATGAGAAGATGTGAAGATGTGAGATGTGAAAATGTGAGGATGTGAGGATGTGAAGATGTGCAAAGATGAGAAGATGTGAAGATGAGAAGGTGTAAAGATGAGAAGATGTGAAGATGAGAAGATGTAAAAGATGTGAAGATGTGAAGATGAGAAGGTGTGAAGATGAGAAGGTGTGAAGATAAGAAGATGTGAAGATGAGAAGATGTGAAGATGAGAAGATGTGAAGATGTGAAAATGTTTGGCAGACCCCCACTATTAGAAGAACCCTTCGCTCAAACGCTCTCGGGAATAATTAAATAAATAAATACATAAATAGATCAATAAGTAGATAAACATAAATAAATAAATAAATAACTATATACTATATACTATATGCCTTGGCTCTTGGAGAGGGCAGGGCAAAAGTGAAGGGTGAATCCCTGAATAAGGCCGCGGCGTTTTTGAAGGATTGCCTGCTTCTCATTTTCTTCCATTTCCTCACGTGGCAAGTAGGAAAGGCCAACGAAGCAACATCTCGCCAAAGAGGTCTAAATTCTACAGCGACCATGCCCACAAGCATTCGTCGGACACGAGCGTGCACGGAATTTTAAATCTATGCCCAGAGAACATGAGCGTATCCTCCCGTACTGCGCCCAAGACCAGGACTTGAACAGCACAAAGCCAAAGCCAAGGCACATAAGCCATGTTGTAGTCATAGCGCGCTTTGTCACCTGCAGCTTTTGCCTCAGCGGAGTTCCGCTCTTTCTCTGCTATGTCCTTTGCCTTCACAGCTGCTTGAAGCTCCTGGCAGCGCATCCAACTTCAGCAAGTTCTGAAAGGCGCACGAAGATTTCGAAAGCAGTTCAGTCAATCTATTGACTCACTGGTGATGTCTGGGATGTCAAAATATTAGAGTTCTCGTATATCCAGGGAAATAAGGCTTGTGGCCAGGCTGTAGGCTCGCCAGCACACCAGTATACGCAAAGGATAGTTGCCAAGCAGTCACACACCCACTGAGCCGGAAAGGGTCACTGAAATTCAGGATTATGTTACTAGAATGAGATTGTTTTGTACTGAGCTTATTGATGGGTTTGATGAAAACATGATGAAACTCATCCAGCGAGAGTTCTCAAGCTAAACGCGAATGGCACAGGCAAACAACAGTAGCAGCGCTCCAGCATGACTTTGGCCAAGGCAGCAGTGCCAGCTTCTTCCATGTCTTCACAATTCTGAAGCATTGCAGCTGCCCTCAGTTGGCATCGGCCCATTAATCTTGCAGGACTTTGTATGACTGAGCCCCGGTTCACTCTCGTAGCCGGCGAGCCCTCTCACTTGCATTGCAGCGCTGCTTGCAGCATCCACTTTTCATTGCGCAAAATAAAGTACATTGCTACATAAAGTCAAATTGCAACATTTATCAAAATTTCGCTTCTGACCTGATCTTTCTGCGCTGAGTTACTCTGCACACCAAATGCAAACACATCACACTCCGTTCCAACAATTGGGGCTTCACGATTCCACACAACATGACAAAGATTGGGTGGTGTGATGTGAGTTACAACAGCCTTGATGACTGGTATTGGTGGGAGCAGACCTTCCACACATTGCAAACACAGAGAAACTAGAGGTTAACAACTTCAAGGGGACACCATGCTTCGATCTTGGCACAACAAACAACAGCATCGGCGTTTAGAACGACCGTGCTCCTGCATGTGATATATGTGATGATGTTGAAGGTGATAGTTATGATGACGATGATGGAGATGATGACCATGATGGAGATGATGATGATGATGATGATGGTGATTATGACGGTGATGATGATGATGATGATGATGGTGATTATGATGAGGATGATAACGATGATGGTGTTGATGATGATGATGATGACGGTGACAACGGCAATGACGATGACGTTGATGATTATGAAAATGACGTTGGCGATGATGCTGATGATCGGGATGTCGAAGACCAGCCCTAGATCAGTAGGGTTTTAGATCAGTAGGGTTTTTAGCATTCCTCAAAAATCAGAAAGAATATGTTTCCTGAAAAAAAAGGTTTTTGGAAACATTTGAGAAAATCTGGGGTAGGTAAACTCTCTTGTAGGAACCACTTGCCACTTGCCACTTGACCAAGTGCCTTTTGCAAATCCCTCGGAAAATATTTTGGCAATGTCAATTAATGTTTGTTGGATAGAGGATTCCAAGATGTGGATTCCAAGATGTTTTTTTTTGCTTAATTCCTTTTCCTGTACCACTTGCTGGAGCAAGACTTGGAGCAGCAGATGATTGCAGCTGGAAACCAGAGGGTGCGCCCAAGCATGTTTTGCTTTGGGGAAGGGTGGTGGGGCTTGAGATTGTTCCTGAAATAATCATGCAGTGCTTTTGTGTTGCTTGCGGAAGTGCTTTTAATTCCTAATGTACAAAGCTGTATACTAGCAAGAGTAACTTGTCATCAATTCGCAAATTGTTGCTGTTGTTGTTGTGGTGGCGGTGGTTGTTGTTCATTGTTGCTGTGCTGCAATTGATTTTTTCAAGTGTTAGTCAGCCAGTGCCAGTGACAGCCTTGCCACTTGATCAATGGAGGGGGCCACAGCAACCTTTGCTATGTTTGTGCCAGAGCCACTTGCCACAGCTGACCTTGGCATAGCACAGGCGTACTATGAGGTGTGTGTGCCCAGCGAATGATGGAGGAGCTGCCGGCTGCCGGAGGAAGACAAGTTGGAGATGTATTTAATTCAAGATTACTTTGCTGACGGTTTTTGTTTTTTGAAAGTAACCACAAAAATATGTAAACCACCACATATTAATATTATAATGAACAAACTCACTGACCAGGCTGGCTAGCTAACTAACTAGCTAACTAACTAACTAACGAACTAACTAACTAATTAACTAACTAACGAACGAACTAAGTAGACTAACTAAAAAACTAACCAATGAAAAAACAAACAAACAAAGAAACAAACAAGCAAACAAACTAACTAACTAACGAACGAACTAACTAACTAGCTAACTAACTAACTAACGAACGAACTCAGTAGACTAACTAAAAAACTAACACATGAAAAAAAAACAAACAAACAAACAAACAAACTAACTAACTAAAAAACTAACAAACTAACAAACAAACAAACAAACTAACAAACAAACTAACTGACTGACTAAATAGCTAACTAAATAGCTAACTAACTAACTAACTAAATAGCTAACTAACTAACTAACTACCTAACTAACTCACTTACTCACTCACTCACTCACTAACTTACACACTAACTAACTACCTAATTAACTAACTGACTAACACTAACTATTTTGCTTCAACAATTGCCCCTGAGGCACATTGCCCATGCTGTCCAAGTGAGCAAGAAATTGTCCAGGCCACCATACCTTGAGTTACTAACTTGCAATACCAATGCAAAACTTTTGTTTTTTCAATGTGTTTTGGATTAATTTTGAAATGAAATAAATATCTTGGCATCTCAAATCATTTTGGTGTTATGCTCACACCTAGGATGGATGGAGGTCACAAAGTTTCCATGGACCATGTCAATGATCACCCTATGTTTGTGATCCTTGGTCATTAATTGAATCAAATTATGTTTGTTGTTGTTGTTTGTGTGCGCAGGTTCCTTGTTTTTGGTAACCTTTCATAACAAGTGGCCGGTGACCAGCGAACCAGTGTTATTGCCTAACAAGTTTATATAAGCTGCTATTGTTGCACATTAGTTTCAGCACCAGAGGCTGGCAATGGAGATGCTTGATCAGAGGGTGAAGACTCACTTGGCCAAGACGGCAGAGTACTTCCAGAGAAGGGAGGGGGGAATGCCCAGTGTTCAAGAACGGCTGGTTACTTTGAATGAGGCAAGTGAATGTTGAAACATTGGAGTTTGGTTTCCGAGCAGCAATGAATGAATGTAAAATGTTCGTCATATTGGAAATTTGTCATGAAAGTGCTGAACTGTGTACTGTTAAATATTGACTCAGTGCTGATTGAGTGGTTGTTTGATGAAGTTTGATCACAAGCAGTCATGCTCTTGGGGATTTGGGGGATCAAACCCTGCAGACATTCACATTCTCAATTCAGTTGCCACTTGCCGGGAAGGTTTGGCAATGTGTTACCAGCCTCAATGTGGATCAAAGGCCTGATCATATCCAAGAGCAACTCTTGACTTGATTGTGCTGCACCCCTTCGAATTTGACTTGACATGATACTACCTGTCAAATCATCATTGAAGCCTTGATTTGGTCATGATTTTGTACATGAGCCAAGTGGGCCGGATTTATGTTGAATCTTAACTTAATTTATCCTCAATTATTATGTATTGCCTGGGGCCAAAGGATATACTAGTAACTAGACAGGCTGCTTCAATGAGCCAGTCGATTTTGTGCACTTGCGCTCTAGGTGATGGGCAGCTGGTGTTCTTGCACAGTGGATTCTTTTTGACTCTGTGTGCAACATTTTCTGGGAGTGCGGCTGTGGTTGGTTGAACCTTTTAGTGCGAAGTGATTCAGCATTGTTTTCAATTGCCTGCCAAATGCCCAGCGAAGCCTTGTAGAAATTCAACCAACCTCACCTTGAGATTCAGGTTCATGGAATATGTTATTTGTCATTTGAATGATGCAAGGCTGCTTGTAGGCAAGGGTGTCACATGATGTGATCGACATTGCACAATTTTGCCAGTGAATGGAAAAGTGTTTTCGACTTAGTTGCAGTAGCCAGAGTGTGCTGGCCTTTCATACCTCATTTTTGCCTTGGGCCATTGGCATTCAACAATGAATCTCAATGCGACTTTCTGCTGCCAGGTAGCCATTGCATGAGGCATGTGGCGCCCTCAATTCTTGACTGCCTGCCAGCCAAGAAACCTTCACAGTTTAATTCAGATGATCACTTGCCACTTAACATAACAACAACAAATCATGTCAATTTCAATTCACTGCAGTGGTGGTTTTGCCTTTCTGCCATGTCTTCGGTGGTAAGCGACACTGTAAGTCCAAATGGGACAAGCATGTATTACTTATATTTGCAACTCAAATATACAGACATCATGCATTACAGTTTTCATACTCGCTCTTGCTTGGGCAGGCTGCATGCTGTGTCTTGAGGGATTTGAATTGGGTGTACCTACTTTAATACTTACTTGGCTTCACTGTGCACTGCCTGCTCACTTCCAAGGTGATCACTTGTATTGTCAGCCCTGTCAGGAGTCAGGCCAGGGTACAAGCCAAACCTGTGATTGCGCAACCCTCTTCCAAATCTCGTATTTTCAGACGATTTCTACAGACTGGGCTTGCACTTGATTGCCACTTGAATTACTTGAGATTGCCACTTGTCACCTGGTTGTCACTTGAATTTATGGCCCAAAGTAGGCACTTGCTCAAGTGTAGCTGTCAAGTGCGAGGGTTCCACCACTGAGCCCAGGATGCCCAGCAATAAGGATTATGGCCCCCAAACTGCAGCAGATATTTTGCAGCTACATCGTGCATGGCCAGGCAATTATTCTGTCATGCAATTGCACAAGGACAAGGCTGTTGCTGGATTCAGTAGCTAGTCATGGTTGGCAATTGTTTTCAAGTGATTGAGATCAAACTGTCTAATTGGAACAGAGTCTGAGTTGAATAAGTTCAAGCTGTGGCAATCTGCACTTCTAGTTGTTGTTAGTTGCAGTTATTTGTCTTTTTTTCAGTGGTCCAGTCACTTGGAACAATCAAGGTGCATCCGTCTGCCCACCGCCTTTCTCATGCAATTGGGCATGTGTTGCTGACTCAGCTTGATCCATCAAGTGCTCACTTGAGTCACTTGAAAGCTGGTTCCACTTGCAAGCAGGAAGCAGTTGTTCCAGCTTCAGGGAAGGACATGGCAAGTGCTGACAGGCACCAGGGCAGTGGCAGGTCGAAGCCAGTGGGGGCCAATAGCCTGAAGCAGTAGGACGAAGAGGAGGAACCTTTTTTTGAACTCAACCAGTTGGTTTACAACTAGTGATCAAGTGTCGAGTGTTTTAATGGAAAAATGAACGATGTTTGCTTTGCATGTTAATTTGCCAAGTGCCATCACACTGATGTGATTCCATCCAGTGTTTGGCAGGAGTACATGCGATCATTCATTTTTAAAAAAGTGTTGTCATTGAAAAGTTTCATGGATGTTGTGGGTAACATGGTTGAACATATGTTTAACTTTGTTTCGGTGCTGACACAGTTGCTTTAGCCATTGAACTCATGTCATAGGAAAATGAAAAAGTACAGGTGGATGATGGATCTGTGACTGTGTGGGGGGCCTCAATGAGCCAGTGTCAGTGCAAGCGTCGAAGCTGCCAGTCAGTGCCACTTGTTCTTCTCCAGTGTGTGCAATTTTCCAAGTACAGTAAGTAAGCCAGTTGTTATTTGCAAGTGATGATGTTTTCCATGGGACATGATTGTTTGGGGCAACCAAATCACACCTTACAAATCAAAGCACAGGGGCTTGGCAGTAACTGTACACTTCATTTTGTTCAGTGTTTGCATGGCCCATTGTGTAAACTGGCACTGTGGACTGAGGTGATGTGGCTGATGCAGTGCAGCACCAAGTGTTCATGCCAATGTTGTTTTTGCAATGAGCTGCAGGGATGTTGCAAGTGCCACTACTTTCTTAATATTCACTTGCCAAGTGCCTTTTTTCGATTTGTTATGACAATTCACTATGCCACTTTCACTTGCCAAGTGCCACTTGCTAGGTGTTTTCTTCTTTAATAAAGTGTTCCTCAAGCTCTGCCTGTGCATGTCTAAGGCAAGAAGTGGCCCCATCTTGGAGAAAATTGACACGAGGAAGGCGGCACATCATGAAACACTGCACATCGAAAGATATTAATGTATTAATTTGGCTTGTCATGATACTGATTCACTGATGGAAAAGCATGTTGAGCTGGATTGAACTTCCAGTGCAGTGTTTGTGCAGCAACATTTTGTTGGATCAATTGAGTATGGTGCAGCAACGTCAGGCAATGGAAAAGTAACAGGCATGCAAAGATTCCAAAGGACAAACATACAAAAAAATAATTTCAACAGATTACGGGGAGCTGTCACTTGCCTAGTGGTTTGACTTCTTGTCAGTCATAGAAAGTGCAGAAATGTGATTGCCATTGCCACTTGTCAACCTTTGTGAGTTTAGGTTAGGTGTGTCTTGCCCTTCCTTTTTGCAATCAACTGATCAACTGAATAAAAGCTCAGGCAGAACATCAGGAACGCTTGGAACCATGTCAGAAATCTCGAAGGGTTCGCCCTCAGCAACATCAAAACAGCAATCGGAGAGCAGCTTGTTTGCATTTTTTGCCAAATCAAGGGAAAATGTTTGAATGAGTTGAATCATGTTTGAAACAGTTTTCATACAATATGCACATATATGGATATTGGATATTGGATGATATTGGGTGAAATCATATTGCTCCTTGCTCCAAGGTCACTTGACAAACAGCTCCGAGCAGAACGGCGATGTGCCAGTGGAGGTGGTGGCTACCAGTAAAGAGTCTCAGCTACCTCAAAATTCTCGAATCATTTCAGCTGTGGCTTCAACTTGAAGTATTGCCCTGGCAACTGTATGTTTTTAGTTTGTTGCTGTGCCCAGGAGATGGTTGAAGTGACCATTGCAGATGGTGAGGTGGTCTTGTGGCCAAAGCGAGTGGCACTTGTGGGGTATCCCATCTTCAAGCAATTCGAGGCCCAAAAAACTCAGGGGGCAAAAAAACAATTGGTGAATGCTTTTTTGCTTTTAAATTCAAGGCACTGTGGATTATTGAGTTGAATAATTTATGGAGTTGTCTCGGCTTCGTTCCAGGGCACTTGCTTCATCGATGGGGTTGAGCTCAAGTCCTTCAAGGACCTCCCGCTTGTGGCAGACCACCTTTTGGACTCACCAGAGCACAACTTGCAGAGAGCACTCCCTGAGTGAAATCTTGACTGTGCTAAGTGCAAAAAAATATTTGACTTTGCATCCAGCGTCAATGTTTTGATTAAATTAATTAAAGTGCGCTGTTTTGATTACATTGCCAGTCAGTTGCTGCTTTCATTGCATCAAGGCGCTTCCAGGGTGGCAGGCTTCCATAGGAACCAGGCCTTCACCCAGTGTGCCAGAAACATGTCACTTGACAAAGTTGGGATGCTGATAAGTTGTGCATTCACTTTCTTTTTACTTTGTGCAATTTGAAGTCACTTGCTAGAATACGAGTTGATGAGGTGCTCAGCCACCCTGATGCCCAGAGCGTGTTCTTTGAGATCCTTCGCAAGCCACACCAGTTGATCAGGCTGGAAAATGCATTGTATTATTAACAGTTCATAGCTTGACTTTTCGGATGTCTACAGACAAATTGAAATCCTCCTTATTATTTGACTTGGAGGTTGACCGTCGACCTGCTTGAATTGCTGGCAACGAACAATCACTGTGATGTTGCTCTTGGATGGCTGGCTCTCCGTTCTTTGGTCAAAACAGGTCACAGTCAGTCTGCTTTCATGCCCACAGCTGATGTCAATACGCAGTTGATGTCACAGAATGCAATGATTTCTCTTCTTTCCAATTTTCACTGGTCACTAAGGGGTTTGGTTGCCAAGTGATGTGCTCTGTCCAGAGCCTTCACCAGCGCCCTGGATGATCAGCTTTGAAGGTGATCAACTATTTGGGTGGTGGTGAGCCGAACCTTGGGTTGCAATTAATTGCAACTTTCCACAGTCACTTGCCAAGTGTTGCTTATGTGATGCTATGTTTTTGTTTTGAAGCATTTCTTTGTTACTGTCGCAGGGCTGTTGGGGAGATGTGCCACGACATGGAGCACATCGGCGGCAGCAACATCTGGGTCAGTTCAATTACCAGTGCGCACAAGATCTGGCAATCTGAGTTGAAGTACCCAACTCCAGGGCTACTTGGTTCAAGCTGCAGCTGTAAGATTTGTTCTGTGCTGCTTCAACAATTGACAGTTGCTTTGAACATTTCTTTGTGCCAAGGAGCGCCATGCTTCAGAATGTGATCCAGGAAGGACCAGTGCAGAAGAAGGCAGGTTAGACTTTTTAAACAACTAAGGGGGATTCACTAAACAAATTGCCCAGTGTCAGTGAAATAACATGACAACATTTTCGCAATGCACAGGCTCGGAAAGGAGAAGAACCACTTGCAAGTGATGCTCAGCAAGGAGAAGAACCACTTGCGAAGCCTAGCAGCACAAACAAAATTCCAGGTCTGACTCCGTCGACTACAACATCTGAAGCAGTGGCACCAAGCAGTGGCACCAGTGGCATCACTGAGTTTCAAGCAACCTCCACCGTTCAAAGAACCGCCACCAGTTTTTTTAAAAAAAAAGTTGCCATCGCACAGAAAGCCCCGCCACCCAAGGCAATGCCAACAACACCCAGTGCACCAGCAGCACAAACACCTCCACCGCCCAAGGAGGCCAGTGCACCCAGTGCACCAACTCAGCCAGGTTCCAGTGCAGCACCAACTCAACCAGTGCCAGAGCCAGCGAACACCTCACATGACCCAGTGATGTACCTACCTCACATTGCATTTATGTTCTGTTTGTCATGCTTTTTTGGATGACTGGCGGACAACAAACATTGCTATCTTTCTTTGGTGTGAATCAGCATTGCTATCTTTCTTGTGGCTATTATCATTTTGAAATTGCAAGCAGTTTTTTTTGACTCAGGCAGGAAATCCTCCAGGATTACGAGGTGTCTGCATATGTGACCAGAGCCTTCTTTGAACTGGGCAACATGGAAGGTGGCAGAGTGCGTCAAGTGAAGATCCTGTCCTTCAACTGCAATTGCTGACACAAAAAAGCATTGAGTTAGTTCAATTATTTACATCCTTGTTTGGTCTCCATTATTATATTTTTCTCATTAAAGCCATTGATTGCTTGAGGAGCCGCTTGCTCATCAAGAAGGACAAGGGGATCGACAATTGGTTGGTGAACGCTGTCCGACCCTTGCCTGCATAATTAGTGAATTACAGTAAAGTCAAGAGCCTTGCTTGCCCAGGGACACTTGAACTGATGATGTGCTAGCCTACTGAAGTTTGCCAGCATGGCTGTGTCTCACATGGACTTCATTGAGTATACAAACATCGGATTCTCATTCTTGTTTATCCATCACTTCCTCCATGATTGCTGAATAATTTTGAAAAATTGAGGAAGTGAAGCACATGAGCTGCGTCTGCCACCAGAGTGGCGTTCTGACCACCGGCATGTTTGGGATCGCTGGACGCCGGGTTAGCTAGCAGACAAGTGCCCAGTGCCTGTCAGTAAAATGCATGTCATGAGAAATTATATATTCAAATTTTGTTCAACAATTTTTGACAAGCAACAGCACCATTCTATTGTTCCTGTGGCGCTTTATGTTGTCACTTGCCAAGTGAACATTGGTGCTTGTGCTGCTAGCAATGGCCAGTGCAATCTGCACTTTTGGCTGACCTCGTTTTTGCTCAGCAATGGCACTCTGTTTGCCAAAAGTCATTTGAAGGATCCATACTCCTGCATACGATATTTTGTGCAAAATGTTGTTTAAAGATTCATTTGCCTGTTCTTGCACACTGCTGTTTGGATGTGGTTTTCAATTCAAACTTGCAACAACCAAGTGGAAAACAAAAAAAATATATATAAATAAGTTTGAAATGCATCATAGCACTTGCTGCTAGTGTATTGGTTGGTCAGGCACTTGCACTCCTATTGAGTTCAGAACTCAATTCTTCATGTCATGGGCGCAATCAGCATATGGAAAGAATGGAACAATCTTGAGATGACATGTCTTTGCCTAGTTGATGTTCTGCTGGCACTTGCATAGCTAGTTGGCATGCTCGGCACCTGAGGTTTTCAAGGGGTGTTAATGCCTGGTGGTCACACTGTGAAGGTCTCAGATGTGTATTTCAAATTTAGGCTTTGTTTGTAGCAAATTTTAATGGTATATTCTTAGCTAAGGTAGACAGTATCATGAAAGAACAATATGTTCACTGCATGCAGCGAATCACATGTTCCAGTCAGTTTGCATATGGATTTGAACTCTTTTCTTGCCACATTGTAGTGAAGGTGTCCTGCCAATTTTGTTAGTTGTCTATGCAATTGATTGGCAATTGCCATAAGGCCCAGATCGAGTGGATGTCTCTCCAGGACTGCATGTGCTCAAACTTGCAGTGATTTGATGGTGTGTCCAGTGGCATGCAAATGCAACCTGTTTTCATCATTTTCTGTGTGCCACTGGCAGCATCACCAGTGACTCTTGGGATACTATCACTTTGCATTTGATTTCAATCAGTGTTCATGTTTTGCTGGCCAGTTGCACTTGTGTGTGCAAATAAAACCCCATCCAAAATTGATACAGGAATTTCTCAAAAGTATGTGACCCTTGCTCAGGCGCGCAAAAAGGGGGACTAGATCAGTAGGGTTTTTCACAAAGGGCTCTCCCAGAGTTCTGGTTGGACCCAGATTTTTCTCAAAATGTTCATTTTTTTCTTAAAATGTTCAATTTTTCCTCAAAATGTTCCTTTTTTTCTCAAAAGGTCCAAGTGGCAAAGGAAAGGGCGAAGACTAAAGTAAAAGGAAGGATGCAAAAAAAATGAAACTTTCTCAAAATGTTCCATAAAATGTTCCATTTTGTTCTCAAAATGTTCCATTTGGTTCTCAAAATGTTCGATTGTCTTCTCAAAATGTTCCATTGTCTTCTCAAAATGTCCCATTTTTTTCTCACAAAAACACGTTTCATTCCAAAGAAATCAAAAAAAATCTCAAAATATCCTAGGCTTTTCTCCAAATGTTGCCAAATGTTCAAAAAAAACTCAAATATTATCCAAATATCCCCTGGGCTAATCCTGAAATATTAAAAAAACAGAAATTCTCAAAAAAACCTGGGCTGACCAGGAGATGTTCCAAAAACACATTTTTTGAAAAAAATATTGGATTCCAGAATGGAAAAAAGGTTGCTGTGTGCATGTTTGTGGTGTGACCTTGCACTGACTGGTTTGCATCACTTTTCTCAACTCTGATCTTTGGTTCACAGGGCTCATAAAAGCAATTTGCACTTGGCACTTGGCTGTAAAAAACATATTGATCACCATGGGTCGTCATGGCAAGAAGAAGGCCAAGATGATGATGATGATGATGATGATGATGCCCCAAATGATGATGATGCCCCAGTGTCAGCAGGATGACTCAAGTGATTCAGATGAGAAGACACCTCATGCTACAGGGCAAGGGTCAGCTGGCTCAGAGGCAAGGAATCAGCAGCGTCGATCTCCAAGGCGTCCAGGGGCATACATCAAAAAAGAGTTGGCTGAAATCCACAAGTCGGCCACCTGTGTTCGTAATTTTCCCAGGGCCAAAATCAGTGAGTCACTTGAAGCTTTGCATGAGACTCTTGATTCAACTATGACCTCGGAACTTGGCCTAGATGGACTTCTCACTTGCCTCTGGATCTTCACCAGGGTGAAGCCAAATCAGCGTGTTTGTGACTCGCGACACTTGTAAACATAATTATGGTTAACATTTTTGATTTTTTTAATTTGGCCATGTCTACATTGAGAACATTGTCTGAAAAGTTAATTAATGGCAGGGTGTGTGCTTCCTTCTTGGCTAAGGAGTGGGTACTTATGGTGAGTTGAATGATGCCTTCGCCAGGGCCTACAATCGAATTGTGGGTGCAGTTGGCAAGGGGTCTTTTCAAATGCAAGTGCTGGGCAAGTTTCCCCTTGTCTTGACAACACAGTCTGTCAAAGACATTGCAATTGCCTTCGGCTTTGATGAATCACTCTTGATCCCACCTGCCAACAAGAGGACAAGGGCACAACAAGCCATTGCCAATACTCAGCACATTGGCTTGATGCTTCGTCAAGGGCATGCTGCCCAAGTTGGTGCACAGCAGCAGCATGGACTGGCACCTGAAGTGAGGGCAAGCCCAGCTGCCCCAGTACCACCAACACCAGTGCCAGCACAGGTGGCAGTGCCAGTGACACCAGGCAATGGGCAGCAAGTGATCTATGAAGTGCAGCCACCCCAGACACCAGTGCCAAATCGAAGGCGGTTGCCACCAGTTGTCCCGCTCCGCTTGCTCTTACATTTGAGCCTGTTGCTCCTGGCACACCAAACCCAGTTGCCATTGGCACTCCTGCTGTCCCTGGAACACCGCTTGTGTCACCAGCTGCCATGCCTGCTCCAGATGCCAGTACTCGCAGCTGGGCCAGTTGCCAGTGCTCAAGCCAGTGCAGCTGCAAGCATTGCTCCAGCTGCCAGTGCTCCAGATACAGGTGCCAATGGTTTGCCAGTTGCTGCTTCAGCTGCTGCCCCCGGGGACATTGGGGATTCAAATGCTGCAGAGCCACCAGCAGCCAATGACCAAGTGCAAGCTGAGAGTAGACAAGCGGATAATGAAAGTCGTCTTTTGCGTGTCATTTGCCAATCGCACATGGTTTCCACTCCTATTGCTTGAGAGAGTGGCGTCGAGTGGCCCAGATTGAGAATCTTCACAAGTGCCCAGTGCCCATTGCATCCGCAGTCCACACCTGAACCTGCCCAACAAGGTGCAGCTGGAGATGACACTGAAGGCTTTGAGCCTGATTGATAGAGAAAATGTTCCAGCTCCTGTGGCGGTTGTTCCCACCTTGGGCCCTGAGCTTTTGTGAAAGCTCTGTGAGAGAGCATTTGCCCATTTGATTTAGCCACTTGTCACAGCTGCCATCATTAATTTTGATGCAGGCACTTGCAGGAACAAGTTTGTTGAACGCAATGAAAAGCAATTGCCAGTAAAAGTTTGTGGAATGTCTGTTTTCTGTGCCTTGCAGGGGTTTAGTTTTGGCAATGGGGTTGCCCCCGTTGTAGTACAGCTGAAATGCTGTGAGTCAACTTTCTCATGTGATCGCTGGTGCTTTGTGATGGTCTTGGCACCTGGGCTTGAGATCAATGCAACAAAAACAAATGGTCTGACATTTCTTTTCCAGCAAGCATCACCACTTAAGTTTCTCACGTGTATTTGGCTTGGGCCTGTTGCCTGGCAGGATTGGACTTCATGTCACCTGGTGTGAAAATCTCAGCTTCAGCAGTCAGCACATCTTCATGTGTTTGATGTGGTGTTTGGCAAGGTTATTCAACAATTGCCATTGCAAGTTTTATTGGGCTTACCAGTTATGTTTGACATGCATGATGCCATGCAGTTATTAAAACATCCACAAAATTGAAAGGAAACTTGTGCTGCCAGTCTAGTTGGCAGTTCTTACTTGATTGACACTTGTGCCACTTGAGATGGCCAATGAGCCAGCATCACCATTGCCCTTGGCCCATCTTGCAGCCAACAGTGCGGCACTGCTGGTCTTTGATGAGTGGAATGATTTCTTCCCAAGTCCAGTTGGCTACAGCATCAATGGTGAGCAACAAGTGTATTGGAATATTGCATACACCTTCCACAAGTTTCAGCAGGAGGGAAAGTCAGAGAACACCCCGCTGCGCGAATTCATGTCTCAAATGCGTTCAGTGGCAACATCATACAGCTTCTTGGGAAGTTCTTCCATTCACATCTTGAACAACACACACACAGGCCCTGGATAGCTTGCTTTGGCTTTCCAAATTGGTTTTCATGTTTGCCAAAAAAAGAAAACACCCTTTTCAGCCAGCCCCTCACAGGCCAGGTGTTCTTCAGGCAAATTTGGCCACAACAGCACTTGTCTTCCATGTTCATGATGGACATTGTGGAAATTTCCAGGACATCTGAGAAATCTTCACTTGAAAGAGGTGGACAAGGAATCTAGGACAATTGGTTTGCAGAACCATCCTCGAAACTGGCATGGAGCCCTCCATTCAGGTCTGGAGAAACCAGTGCCTTGTGCTCACTCCATCAGGGATGATCAATGGCTTGGACTACATCATCTCCAGTGCTCATCGGACAGTGGCACTTGCTCTGAAGGACGAATGGCAGAACATGGTCAGAGCCAATTTGTTGTTCACCCAGTGGGATGCCCCATCTTTCATCGATGTGTTGATGTTTGCATGCTCTTTGGCAAGGTTCCGAAAAGAGAGCAACAAGAAGTCATTGAAGTCTGGCATCATCAAGAACCTCAAGGTTGCCTTGATGTCCTTCATGAGCAACATGTTGCACTCTTACATGTGGAATATCTATGCCATGCCAGATCCCATGACATTTACAATGGTGAAATTCCATCAAGGCGGAAATTTCTCAGGAAGAGGCAAGGTTGGAGGAATTACATGATTCAGGTTCATGTAGATTTCGTTCAATTTTATTCAAATGGTTGCTGGTGGTTAGTTAGTTCTTGCACTCTTTCTTCATTGTTGCAAGGAAATTTTCTGATGACTCACTTGACCATGATGCTGGTGATGGCACCCCGGGTTCGAATCCTTCCTCGGCATCCAGTTATATGACGATCTCTCGAATGTCCTTGCCCCAGAACTGGAAGTTTGTTGAAGAGGCACATGTCAAGTCTACATCACTTTGCAAACTTGCAAAAGTCAGGAAAACGGATAAGACTCCAGGTGCCCAGGAGAGATGCATGTCAGTTTGGCAATCAAAGATGCTCACTCTCTACAAGTCAAGGGCAGAGCTTGCCTTCCGCTTCTTGAATCACTTCTGCGTGGTCAAAGGACAGCAGTTGCCATGGCTGCAAAGACACACTGATATCGTTGTTCTACAGTCCTGTCCTGGACAACTGCGCCTTTGCCACTTGCCAGTTCATGAAGCCAGGCAAAGTCATTCAGCCATTTGACGTAGATCTTGAAGATCATATTGAATATCTTGCAGCCCGGCGGGAAGTCACAAGGCTTCATGCCTACCGCTTCATGCAAGCAATTTCGAACCAAGTGTCCCAAATGACAAGTGGCAAGTTCTGCCTTTCTTCGTTCAAACCTCCCCGTGGCATATGCCTGGAGCCACTGTCACCAGGAGATTCATTCGAGCACATCACCAGCAGCACTGGAGGGGTGGCTCACTTGAAACACAAGACACTGCTTGCTGCAATGGGACACCAGTGCTGACACTTGTGATGGACCAGGGGCCAACAGGGATGGCAGCCATGGGCTACCTGCATTCACTTGGTGTCCTAGTGCGCTGCTAATTTGACAAGGTGCACAGGTGCGTGCGAGACTTGAAGTTGGCATCACACCATGCAAGTGGCAACTTCAACCAGACCACATTGATGACCAGCTTTGTCTGGTCCCTCAATTACAAGCCGTTCAAGAGTGGCGCATGGTTTGAAGAAACAAACTGTGCTTTGAATTCTTTCCTGGCAAGTGAAACAAGTGTCCCTGAGCTGGGTTCATGGCACCATTTTTGGCACAGGGGGCTGCTGGTTTCTTTGCTTGGCCTGGTTTGTTGTTGTTGTATTTGCTTCGTGTCACTGGAATCTCGACTGACCAGTTGGAGAATCAAAGAAACGGTGGTGAAGCAATCTATATAGATGGTTCAGCTGGCATGATGCTGCCATGATTTCTCAGCAGAAGCAAATCAGGGAAAACAACAAAGAAATGGGTGGGCAAACAAAGATCAGTCAAACACCGAGGTCCATCTGAACTCACTCGGTCAATCGCATGTTTTGTCTCGACCCAAGGCGCCTGCGATCAGTGCGTGTCTGTACAACATGCGGCAACATGATCAACAACTGAAGGAAATGTCATGACTCATTGTCAAATGATTCTTGGTTCATCAGCCCCTAAAACTGAAAGTTTCCTTCAGTTCGTGAAGAAGATTTCATGCGATGCTGGGATTGTCTTCCGCGTTCCAGCACCTCTTCTTCCTCCTCAATCATATATGCGTGATTTTTCCAAAATCTGAGCATGGGTTCGACATGGGCATTCTCAACTTTCGTCAGTGAATCTGCAGGATTGACATTATGCGGAACCCATCGTGGACGTGTTTTGGTCACGGCTAGGCTTTCCTTGATTATGGCAATCTCTAATGCAGCACGATCGTCATCTCCATTCGACTGATCCGAATTCAAACTATCAAACAAGGCCTTAGCATCTACAATGGCTGTTCCCTGAGGGTCGGAAAAAGCTCGCACTTCTGATGCTATGACCTTTGTCTTTCCAAAGGTTTCCAAGATTTCATCTTCACTGCGCTGTTTGGTTCTTGGATTAAAATTGGAAAAACGGATGCTTTCCATGAAGGCAACCATTCTCTCCATTGCTCCAGTTGCCGCAGACATGCAAATGGCTTCACACAGCAAGGACGATGATGCCTTCCTTCTCAAGCGTTTTGATTTCCACTGCATAAGGCTTACCGGGGCAGTCTGGCCTTGATTCAACCCAGGTGTTGTGAAGCCTAAGAGATAGCCAAATTGGGATTTCTCTTTTCCTGACGTGTCGAAAGCAGAATCGGCAATCAAAACATGACGCAGCTGTGATTCAGGAATAGCATGAATTCGCAAAACCACTGGAAATGTTTTCTAATGTCTCACAGTCTCATTGGCGGCCATGATGTGAGACACTTTGGGATCTGGAAACGAGGAAGCAATCACAGAGGCACTTGCTGATGCATCAGGCCTTCCTTCTCTTGAAACCCAATTGAGAGATGCCGCAAGTCCTCTAAGTTGAGTCTTCTCGTTTTCTGTCAAAAGAACCTTGTCAGCATCTTTCTTCAGCACTCGGCGGTTCATTTTCACAGGTTCCAAACGTGTGTAAATAAACTCTTCCATGTGCGTTTCAAAGCTGAAATCCTTGAGCTGGTTCAGAAAACGTCCAGCATAACTCGCTCCCGTCGTTTCATAGAGATCCTCTATTTTGCCGAACTTAAGCAACGACTCCATGGTTTTCATTTTTGCTTCATGTCGTGAACCTCCTGCCTCAATGATATCATCAACTTCAATGACCATATACCCTTCAGTGGTTGCTCCAGGGCTAGGATCCAGTGAAGGCAACGTCAACACACACTTGTCATAGGTGTTCACTGAATAGCCAAGCTTTTCCGTGGCCACTTTGAGAAGGGATCGTCGCCACCATGATGGGCCTGATACCAAGCCGTAGATTTCAGTTAGAAGTAAGACTAGCTGCTCAGGATGGAGTCCTGGCAGACCCTCGTCTTTGGGTTGTTTGAGGGCTAACGGCTTGGATCTTGTAGTGGGTAGGCTTTGCAAGAATGCGGTTTTGACATCCTTGACTCGTGTCTTCCACTTTCTCGAGGCACTCAACTGTAAGCAGCAATGGATGGAAGTTGATAATGGAGTGGGAGATGATCTTTCCACTCCCATGATTTGAGGATCGCGCCAGCCAATTGCACAGAGCCGACTTTTTGGATTCTTCTGATCCATTTCCAGCTTGAAGACTTCGAGTTGGCCTTGTTCAATGGCTGTTTGTTTGCAGTCTTCCAGCATTTTCAAGTCAACTTCTTTGGGCTTGAAACGATCTACAAACTTGGACTCGATGATTTGGTCCGGAGTCAATCTCAAAAATTCACGGCTTTCCTCCACACTCAAAATCTTGACAGCATTGTTGGCAAGCAAACTATCAATTTCCTTTTTCCTAGAGGCTCGAAAAAGGTTTTTGTCTTCTTCAGAAAGTTTGGAAAATTCCACCTGGCCAAAGGACGACTTCAACTTGGTGACAAACATGCAGCGATCTCTATAGCTATAGCTGGCTTCAGCAGCTTTGGCCGTAAATGCATGGATACATTCACTCAACTGCTGTGGCAATGTTCTGCGCTGCTCACGGTCGTATTTCCAAGTGACTCCAATGACCTTATCGTGGGATCCCAAACTTTCACGATCATCATCCCTGTCAAAATTCTTAACTTCAACGTAGTGTGTGTTTCCAGGGGGTGATGGCAATAACGGAGGTGCTCTGGAAAACGGATGTGGAAATGCTTGAGCTCGCCGGTTATCGTGCATGGGGCCAAAATGGAAAGGTTCATGCCTTCCTTCATCGATCCTAACGGGCCCCCCTGGCGGTGGAGCACTTGCCGCGGCTGAGGAACTCAGGTTCTCGGGAGGCATGACCTCAGTCTCCATGGGAGATGCTGCATCACTATCTTCTTTTGGCGGCTCCACAAAACTCACACGGCGGCTAGGTTCAGCATCGCTTGACAATTTGCTTGGTCTTCTGCTCATTTGTTGCGACTCATCTAGTGTGGCATCAACTGGTACTTGAGTGCTTGCCTCCTGGTTCGTGGCAGTTTCATCTTCGTCATTGTCAGGTTCAGGCTGACCTCCTGGAGCTTGAGGGTCTTGCATTCGGAAGACTCTCATCAGGGTCTCTTCTTGGAAATCCTCCTCATTGGGAATTTGCTCAGCCGATACATCTTGGTAGGCGATCTGTCCAGGAGATTTCAATTTGGTCAGCATCTCTTGAGACATTTCGACCACTAACTCGGCTCCCAATTGTTCTTCAGGTGTGGCATGACGAAGTTGTTCAAGAGAGACTTGCCAAAGACGACCACGAACTGAGACCCACCAGCCAGACTGGCTCGGTGTTTCGGCCAGCAGCACTCCAGGGCCTGCCCAACCCTTAAAGGATGGGGTGTTTCGGAAGATATAGACCCATTGTCCTTGTTGAAATGCCTTCTGATCTGATTGTCGAGCACTCGCCCGGAGACTTCGTTGTATAGCCTCTTTGTCTTGTCGTCGCAACCACTCTTGAGCAGCGATTTCTCTGATTTTCCACTGACGTTGAATGGGATCAGAAGCAGTTACCTCAACCAGCTCATGGTTCAAGACATCTGAGGTCAGCATGCTGGCCGGCATTCTTAATGTCTTGCCAAACACCCTCTGCATAGGTGAGAAACCAAAACGGTCCATGTATTGGTTTCGGCATGTAACTACTTCAGCAGTCACCAACGGCACTTCATCAAGAGTTGCCGAAGCCGCTGCCATCACTGCCTTGAACTTCTCCTTGAACATTCCTCCGGCTTTCTCTGTGCGGCTGTTTTGCCAAGGCGACTGACTGCTCGTGAAATGAATGGCCGTTCCAAGGCCGGAGACCATTTCTTGAAATCGTCGGCCCGTGAATTCGGGACCACGGTCGGCAATCAGCAGCACAGGTGAGCCATAGTGCTTGACCCATTCGTTCATGAATACTTGTTGAACTTCTTCGGCTGTTTTTCCAGGGCAAAGGGCTACTTGTTGAAAGTTCGTTCCCCAATCCAGGATGTTCACAAACGTCAGTAGTGTGTTTTGAACTTCAATGAACAGGAGATCTACCCCGACGACCTGCCCAAACTCCAAGGCTCTCATCAGATGACCTGGTCGCTGAGGGCTGGGTCGTTCACGTGTTTTGCAAGCTGGGCATTGGAAGTGGTGTTTCGCCCAATCCAGGATGTCTGGACGGACCCCTGCATGTCGAAGCGCTCGTACAAACACATCATGCCCAGGGTGTCCAAGGTTTCGGTGAATTTTGTGCACTTCCCTCCTCAGTTGAGGTGCCAGCGAGAACGTGCCTTCATCAGTTTTTCGAAAGTCCTCAATGCGAGTCATTGCTTCTTGGACCTTGGGATTTTCGCCAACACTTCTTAGTTGCTGACGAACTTCATCTTCTGCAGATCGTTCTTCTGGTTCCGGTGGATCGATCTCTTGTTCAAGGGCTTGTTCAAAAGGGTCCAGTGACTCATCTTCATGAGAGTGCGGCTGCATCGCTGGATAGTGGTTCGTACTCTTGACCTGAGGTTTCTTGACAGCATCCTGGAGTTTCTTCAATGAGGTCAAACTTTGAAGCGTGGAAGATGAAGTGGACTGCCTAGAACTCAAGGCCATATGCCATAGGTCTCGACGGACAGGTCAATGTAGAGCTCTTCAGTGGCGGGGATCTGGCCATGGAGTGTGCGCCACCAGACTCCATCGTTAGGCGCTCAGATTCACCCGCAGTTTCCGCCTCCACCTCCTCCTCAACGAGTCTGGTTAAGGTCGCAAATTGATGAAGGATGGATCCCAGAGCTCGGCCGACCTTTCTGCCTGGGGCCTTCTTGTCTTTGGACTCCACTTTGAAGCCCAGGGCCTCTTTGATCCCGCAAACAACTGATTGTACAAACTGAGGTGTGTATGTTGCAGCAAATTTCGCTACACCACCCAAAAGTCTGCCATGCTTGTGGTCTTTGGTGCAACGGTGATTGACGTAATCCATGATTTCCGGAACATTAGACATGAGACCGGAGGCTTTACGGCTTAACATGTCCATGTCGGGTCCCTTGGCAATTCTAAGACCAAAGGTACACATGTCGGCGATGATAACAAACACCCCAGGTGTGGTCAGGATTTTCTGGATTCGACGATGTTTCCATGATGATGCTGGCCGTGGCTGTTCAAACAAGAAACCCCTGCCTTCTTGCATCTGATGTTCCATGACATCTGCAGAAAATTCCAAATGGCTTTCACCTTCATTGTTTTCTTGCTCAACTATTTGGAGATTGCGTTTGAAATTCGACAAAAACCTCAAAGGAGAGAATGTCTTGCAAGGGGGACAAATTATGATCACTGCCGGCTTATGTTTAGCGATGAGGTGCCACGCTGAGTTGCGGTCGGATTCCTTGGTAAAATCCCAGCCTGTCGTCAGGTCCATTGATAATGACGCTCCCAGGCCGGCCTTCTTAGCTGATGGAACTACTCGAGGCGGGCTGTACAGCTCAGCACAGTGATCTAAATAGTTTTTCAATGATCCGACCAAAATGGTTCGGTCACTTCTGTTCAAGCATCTTGGAACTCCATCAAAGTCACTGCAACTAAGTTCCATGGTGCTTCTTGTCAAAAGTATTTCGCTCTGTGTCAATAGTTCAGGAAAAACCGTAAAATCATCTTGTTTTGAGGACTCTACCATCTTACCCAAACTTTGCAAAAAAGAATCGTCTCGATTCGATGGTGAAACAAAAACGCTAGCATAGATCAAGACAGACAGCACTGCGGTGGCACCCGCTCCTCTAACCAAAGCCGTTGATTGAGGATTCATAGTTTTGGTGTTGATGCCATCCTTCAACTCATCTGCCTTGAACGTCACGTGGCGGGTGACATCGGTTGATTTTGCTGAGTAGTCACTGGGCTCCATGACTCCCCTTCGCTTGAGTGGATCTCGAAGGCTTCCGTGGCTGTCATCTCTCCATTGAATGATGGTGTCCGCTGACGGGCTCTTTCCTGAGTTGCTCTCACACCTGCCGACGCGGATCTGCGGCGAGAGTTGGTCAGTTCGGACTTGACTTTCACTAGCTTGGTCTCCGTCTCTTCTGTCTTCGGAGGGCCTGTCTTGCCCTTGCTTTTGCCCTTCATCATCTCGGCCTTGATGGTTCTCACGATGCTGGTCCCAGGAGGTGTCACTTGTTGCTCCACTAGTTCCAAGTGAGAAAGATCTGGCCGATACCTTGGTGCTGGGAGAATTTGAGGAGATGCCGAGCCTTTTGGCTGATTCAGCTTGGCGTTCTCCATAACGTCGGCTGCACTTTCCAAACGCTCCCAACGAGCGCCACAAGCCAGACAAGTCCACCAGTGATGCCCTCCTCCCGCACGTTGGCGAAGCTGGTCCTCCTCGTGTGGGCATTTGGAAGGTTCGAACCGCCATGTTTTCCAGGCGGTGGATCGAGTCAGAGGTCGCCCGATCCCTCGCCTCACTTTGTTCTGGTTCTTGCCCTTGACCTTGGCTGACACTCGCTGAGCTAGGCGCTCTTGATCTTGGAGCATCAGTTCTGCATTGCGATTCGTGAGGTAGTGCACCACATGTTCCTGGTTGGCATGGATGATCATGTTCAAAATGATCAGGGTCATTCTTTTCCACGCATCGCAACGTTTCTGGCTGGACATTTGGGAAGGTTTCTTCTCGTAGCTTTGGTCGGTCTCTTGGTCTTCTTTGGAGATCCATGACGTGATCCGAGCTCGCATCTTGAAACGTGGGTTGCGAAACTCGAGACTCAAAAGGTTTGGCTAGCATGCTATGTGGTTCATGACCTTGTTGCATCAGCGGCGAAATACAACGTAATTGGCTAGAACCCTTCTGCTGCAAACTGTGTGGATCGCACTCTGCAAATTCATCAAACCCCATGGCATCTTGAAACACATCTTCACCCAACTTCATGGCTCCTTCAGGGTTGCGCGCCTGGTTGGGAGGTCGTTGATCGCCAAAAATGCCCGGTCGGGCCTCAGAAATTTCAAAAACCACTTCGCCCGACCAAAGAGGAAGTTGGCGGTCAATGGAAGAATGCCAAAGGTCTTGAATGTGCAAAGTATGTTGATCCAAAAATGTAGCATGGGTGTGTCTAGTAGGGCTCAATGAGGAGATAGTCCCATCAGGTAGTACTTCCTGGGGATGAACCAACGTAGTGCGCGGACCCTGCAATGTGCCCATATACACTGTGTCATCACCCTGCTTTACCCAAACTGCAATGCCCGGTCGTTGTTGTACCATTTTGTGATGAATAGGTTTCTCCAAAACAAATGGATTTGATGAACCCAAACCAAGATCCGATTGCAGTTCAAGTGGAAGAGACCAAGGTCCACCAAACTCTAAAATGGATATGGTACGATGTCCAGTAGGTGTGCGTTTCATTGAAGTTTTCTTACCGTTTCGAAGTTTGAAGATGCCTTTGTCCAAGTCAATGGTCGCCCCAACTAGTTCCTGATATGAGATTGGCAAAAGAAATGGCGTTTCAAACGAGTTCTGATCTTCAATGACCGTCACATGCAAAAGACCATTGGTCTTGGCCACGCCCAGTGGTACATCCCAAACTCCGTGAATGCGCGCTGAGCCCCCGATGCCCGAGCAGGAAACCGTGGCACCTGCAGCTGGGACTGCTTGAAGGCCAAAATGAGCTAATGCTTTCTGCAAACGTTCAAACGACCCACTTCCGATCACGGCTTCTTCAGCTGCTGTGTCCGCGACTGCTTCGTGGCTTTCGGTGCGAACTCCGGCATACACGCTAATGGAACTTTCTAATGAGTTGGAAATGTTGACATAGCTGCAAACCCTATGACCGACCACCTGATGACCCACAACTGACGAACCCTTATCTGATACTTTTTCAACTGTCTCAGACACGGCTTTAGAATTCACAGTCATGTAGGTTCGATTGACTGAACCATGCATTCCTTGGGCTACGAAAAACGACTGGGACTCTCGCTTGGGACAATCACGGGACATGTGTCCCAGCTCATTGCACTTGAAACATCGGGTCTTTGCCATGAGCTCATCGGGAGTGCCTCGAGGCTTTCGATTCGACTGATCACGGCCTTTAGCATCCTTTGACTTTCCTTTGGAAAAGTCACGGTTGCCAAAACTTTTACGGCCCTTGCTGGAATTTTTCGGACGGAAAAATTGCTTGCCTTTTCGGCGGGACTGCAACTCTTTGCGAACATCACGGTATGCTGAATTATATGCCCATATATATTTAGTTTCTTCTTCACTATATTCTTTGGTAGGATCAAACATGAGATATGTGAGATTACCTTCTCCATCGGACTCAGGCTCATCATCTTCAAGAAGCTCATCCTCACAAAGGTCATCACCGGGCTCACCATCTTCGACCTCCTCGGCATGGTCATGTGCAGATTGAGGGACATCACCAAGGCTTGTCATGTAAGCCTTATTGACTTTGCCCATCAAAGCTTCGGGTCTGTCGAGTGGACGAAGAGCAGTGGCAATCTGATCAAATGTGAGAAGAGCATCGTACTTGATCGCCAGGTTTTCTCGTTGGGGTTCACTGAGATTTGCACCTCGAAGCAGGATTCGTCCAGCAATTCTTGGTGGACGCTTTTCCCCAAGCTGTGCTTCAACTTCCTGCAATGCCAATTCCTTGGCAGCGATGTAGTTGCTAAAAGTTTCATGTCGTGATCGCTCAGCTCCAAAGAACAAATTGTCTACAGCAGCCGGACCAATAGCTTCTAAGTATGGTCCGTACTTGTTGAGGATTTCTGACAGAATAGTGCCATAGCCATGTTCTGACAAAATAGATGGCATGTCCAACGCTTCTGCCATTTTTCTGGGAGCACTCCCTTCCGCAAAACTTTGAAGCAACTTGATTCCCCATCGCTGTCGTGGAACATGGTTGTCAAGTTCCCAGTACGATAGTTGTCTCAACCATGGTCTCAGCGTCTCAATTGATCCATTCCACGTGGGCATTCCTCTACGGTCACCACTCAAAGCTGCAGTGAGAGCCTTCATGATCAAATCACTCTATTGCTGGGGATTCTGTGGCAATTCACCTGATGATGATGCTTCATTTCCTGTGGCAGGTTTCCCGAAAAACTCAAACGCACTGCCCACTGATCTCATTGGAGGAGGAGCAGTATTAGATTCAAGTTGTTGAAGAAAATTCCCTGCCAGACCAGAGTGACTCAGTCCAGTTGCTCCAGGCTGCATAGAACCGCGGTTGCTCGCCGGAGCGTCTCCGCCTTGAGGTGGACTAAACTGTGGACATCCAGGTGGAAATGCGGCTCCTGCTGGAAAAGATCTCATTGGGCAAAAGGATTTCCAGTCAATGGCATAGACTGTCTATTTCCCGCAACTCCTGGACTTGTCCCCAAAACCCTATGGTTAGTGGATGTTCCGTCAGGACCCGGGAATTGCGGCGTGGTTGATGGATACGTCTGACTCATCCCAACGTTCATGCTTGGCATTTGTTGTTGCTGATATGACTGACCAACATTCTGTAACCCAGGTGCAAATGCCCCCGACGCCATCTGACTTCCAGAGAAGCATCCAAAGGATTGTGGGCTTGAGTTGGTCATCGCCTGATAGTTTCTCCAGGGATCAGCATTGGGATTCATCCAGGGATCCATGGCACGCCCGGAACAGCAAACCTGCTCCGCTACCGCTGATTTCTCAGCAGAAGCAAATCAGGGAAAACAACAAAGAAATGGGCAAACAAAGATCAGTCAAACACCGAAGTCCATCTGAACTCACTCGGTCAATCGCATGTTTTGTCTCGACCCAAGGCGCCTGCGATCAGTGCGTGTCTGTACAACATGCGGCAACATGATCAACAACTGAAGGAAATGTCATGACTCATTGTCAAATGATTCTTGGTTCATCAGCCAGTGTCCACCTTCCAGAGTTTTGGAGTGCAAGAATGATACTCGAATGGTACGGCGGGGGTGCCAACCCAGATGCCACTTGTCAACAGTTCGACAAGATGAGAGAAGACCTTGGAGGCTTGGAGCTTGCTTTCAAGTGCCTTTCGAATGAAACCTTTGAAAATGCACACCTGATGTACATCTGCAGTGAACCATGCCGGGGCTGGTACTCTTGGCACATGAAACATGTGAAGACTGCCCAGGACAATCTGAAGTATCAGCTTCACTTGTCAAGGTCCATCACTTGGCAATGTGAATGGCACTCGCGAGAGCTGGCCCAGTTCTTGAGCCCTCTTGGCTGGTCCAAGTTCGAAAAGCTGATGAATGCTGTTTCGAACCCGGATGGAGTGGCCAAGAAAATCTTCTCCTTTGTCACGCAGCTGCTGGGTCGTCGATGTGCCTCTCTGTCCAGGCACTCCAGCCCACCATATTGCTATGTAGGGCTACTCGGCAATGACATGGCAAGTGCAAGGGCAGCAGGGGACCTCATGATATCGGATCCCACTCCATTGCTACATTTGGAAGTTTCCACAACTGATCAAGAGCAAAACTTAGCAGCTGACTTGCGCTTGACACCTGATGCTTGCTCAAGGTTGGCCAGCATGCTGCTGTTTCATGAGAAATCCAAAGCTCTTTTGAAAGTCTTGCTGGTCACCATTCCCGGCAGCAAATGCATTGAAGACTGCCACACAGGTTGTTAGAGTTGCCCAGAGGAACAGGGGGAATGAACAGGTTACAGTGCTTGCTGTCCAGTACTTGATTGAAACTTCGAAGGTGCTATCTCAAAGGGATTTGCCACATGGCCCCGAAGTGACCTATGATGTATTTCATGGAAGGCTCCGTGGAACGAAACCAATGCCAAACTCTGAGTACTTGGCTTCCAAGCACAAGTTGGACAAGGTTTTTGGAAACATCATAGGCAAGCGGGATTGGGTTGCTCTCAGTGAGCCAGATCTGGCAGCTTCAGCAGCTGGATGGGAATGGTTGCGTTACTATGTGAAGGAAAAGCTGGATGAGTCTGCAGTCATGTTGAAGGACTGGCCCTGGCCTAGTAAGCTTTCAGTCACTTACTTATTACTTCCCTCACTTAAATTTGGAACTTGTATAATTTGCTTTTAATTTCTTGTCAAATGCTCAGATGCTGCACTGCAGGATGGTCTCTTGACTGTTTGTGCTCTGCCAGGCCAAGTGCTCCAGCATTCAAGTGGCACTTGCTTGGTTCTGGGGCAACACAAGTGGTCACTATTGGTTTGGCCTGCAGTGACTTCCGACCCGTCGCTTGGTGGGAATCTTCATGTCTGGCTTGATGCAAGGGGCTCAGCGCAATGGCTTCATGTATGGAATGTACGCAGCCTTTTCTCTTTTGCTTCTACCACTGTTTCTTGGGAAGGGCAAGATGGCATTGTGGTGATCTGCAAGGAAAAAGAGCCACTTCTCAAGAACAGCCTGCGGCAATCATCAGCATTCACTTTCAATGACCTGGTCTTGCTGGCTGCTCATTACAACCATGAAAAGCCGAGGAGTGTTACTCGTAATCAGCTCTTGAAATTTCTTGCTGATGCTGCCAGTGATGGAAATGAAGACTATGTCTCCTTGGTGCTCAATTCCGATGCCAAGTGTCCCCAGAAAGAATCAGAAGAACATGATGAAGAACTTGAAGCACAAGAGCAGCTTCTTGAATCAGTTCTGGACAACATGGATGGGGCTGAGAAGGATCAATTTGAGGGAGTGAGCTTCAAGGTGAAGCCTCGAAAGAAGTTGGCGAAGATTTCTCACTGGAAGAAGTTATACAAAGAGAAATGCCTCGGAGAGGAAGCAGCCCAGCTTGGCTTGGTAATGTTTTTTCCCAGGAACAGCAACTTTTTTTTGGGTGGCAATTAAGTAATTATTCAGCAAAGAAAGCAAGCACGTGCACAAGGTAAGCGATATCGCAAGAAATGCGCAGGCAAAGGCAAAGGCAAAGGAAAGGGAATAGGCAAACAGCCAAAGGAGCTTACCCCAGGCCAAGTGGAGCTGCCAGAGGTCCAAGTGGAGCTGCCAGTGGGTCCAGTGGTTCCCAGAGAGCTTTTCCAGAGCCATCCTGAGGCTGAGGAAGAGAATGCAGCTGAAAGCATAGCTGCTGAAGCACCCAGTGCTTCTTCCCCTGCTGCATGCGTTCCAGTGCCAGCAGAGCAAGAGCCTGCTGAAATACACATGGATCAAGCAGCAGCTGCCAACCTTCAAGAGGAACCTGCAAATGCCACACTTGATGCTCAGCCTGCTGAACCCTTGCCTGCTGAGGAACATTCCGATGCAGTTGTTCCACTTGGTGATGGGCAAAGAAGTCGGCAGGCACAAGAAAAAGCAGGAGGTGGTGGTCTGAAGGTGTACTCAACACCTGCAATCCTTGCAATGCTGGAGACCAATTCATTTTTCAAAATGCGCCTCGAGCACAATGACCATCGGTTTGAGGTGGAGTGCACTACACCGCATGAGGATGCATACATAGAACCTGTAAACTTTTAACAGGAAAACTTTCAGCAGGAGCTTTGCCAATTGTGACTGGAAGGAAGTACTCAAAAAAGTTCACACTTGATGCTGGGAGAAATGGCAGCTGGTGGCTGACAAGTACCCACTGGGTCCAGGGAAAGAGGCCCAGGTGCCGGGCGAAGCCCCAGCTCATGTGATGGAAGCTCTTGAAGAAAAGATGCATTCCATGCCACCTGTTGTTCGCTACCCAAGGGCATAGCCTTCTGACACTTGACTTGAAGCTAAATGTGCTTCTGGAGTCGCTTTTCTCTCTGCTACTTGCAAAATTATGCAAGTGGAATCTGCACATCCCATGATAGGGGTCTGGGAAAAGAATGTTGTCTATCTGACAGATCTGAGTTTCGTCTTATCAGTTGATGAAATTTGCCATTGCTGCTGTTTGACTTTTTGAAAGTGGAGTGTAGTCATGGAGATGCGATGGCGATGGCTTCTCATTGTCCAGCTGGGCTCGAACTATCAGCAGAATTTTCCAAGTGAGTGTCAGTCACATCATGGTCAGCATGACAGCTTACATGATGCACATGCACATTTCACTACCATACACCATTGCTGTCAGATGACATGCTCTTTGTTTTCAAAAGTATTTTTCAATAGTTGCTGTTGCAAAGATGGGCAAGCGGCAGCCTGCCACTTGGCCAGTTGCCATCCTTCCACTTCTTGCTGGTGTCATTCAAGTGTCACTTGCCCCAGTAAGAAGAAGGCAAAGAATGCCAGTACCAAGCCGCCCTTGAGCTCAACAATGGCCACCACCAGTGTCCCGCACTTGCCCTTTGTACCCAAGTTCAAGTCCGACTGCATTGAGCCTTCCCTTGTCAGATCGGAGGAACAACAGCATGAATGCCAAAAGGATGGAAAGGTGTTGGAGGATCTCTTTGACAAGATTTCAAACTACTCGGTATTCGATTTCTTGCCCTTTGCATCCTTTGAGAGGCAATAGGTTGTGTTGGAATCGCAGACAAATACTTGAAGATGTTTTTCAATTTTCTACATGTTTTGGGCCATCTGAACTGAAACCCTACCAGGTGTTTGCAGCATGCGCTTATGGCCAGAGCTTCTCAGATCATCACTGATTTCTTGGCATTTGATGCAGAGAACTTTGGTGGAATGGCTGACTCTTGGACGTCCATTCTGAAGATTGCCTACCCTCATCTTGCGCAATTGCACTTGTCAGACATCCTTCTTGCTTTTGTTGATCGGGCATACATGAACCGGGTGACTTTCCAGTGTGTTGGCCTGCTTGATTTTATTGAGTTCTATGGTGGGGTTGGCAACTTGTCCAGGGAGCTTCTCTTGCGACACTTGCATGGTGCCATCTTCGACACAATGTACCGCCCAGTGGATCACGACTGCTTGGGTCAAGGATTCAGGTTGTAGCTTGATGCGTGTAGCACTTGCGAGGGAGCACTTGTTTTTGGCTGGGCACACAGTGCAGTTCTTTTGTTGCACTGCGTGCCAGTCTAAAGCAAGCGATGCCTGGAGAACCAGTGGGTGGGGGATAATGGGCGAGAGTTTGTTCAGGTTGGCAATTGCCATATGATCATTACTGCTCTTGTCTACTTCCTTGCCACTTTGCTCCAATGTGCCACTTGCTTGGAACAAGACGGCCTGCCCCTTGATGGCCAGTGTCCTCACCTTCTGCAATGCAATCAAGGTGAACACACACTTGGGCTCATTTGGGGCAGAGACGCCAAAACCATTGCAAATATGGACCACTTGCCGAGAGCTTCAAGACCTATGGAGGCCAAAGCCCATGAATCTGCCTGGTACCCTTGTTTCAAAAGGGCCGGCCAAATGGAGCATTCACTGGATTGAAGGAGCCCTTGGCAGCATCTGGCATTTACACCCGTGCATTTGGAGCTGAAGTAGCTGATCTGTTTCTGTCCTCTTACAGGCGCCAGTAAGCTGAATTTGCCAAGCAAATTCATGCATATCCACTCGTTTCTTGGTGAGTGGACTTGCCACCAAATTGTTTGCTTGCTTGCTTGCACTTGTAAAATCAAGTGTAGCCAGATCAAAAGTTCCCGAAGTTGAAAAAGAGTGTGGTGGAATGCCATGCATGGTTCCAATGATGAAGAGTTTGGTTATTTTTGAGCATTGCAACACTGCTGGAATACTTAGTTGCTTTTGCTTGAAATTATTCTCCTGACTGACTGAGGTCTGGTATGTGCAAACTTTCTGCCCTGGGCACTGGATCACTGGAATGCTTTCCCTGCACTTGGCACTTGATCACTTGATAATTTCAAACTCTTTTGTCTATCCCAAATTTTCTCAAATGTTTCAAACAACATCAAGGCAATACTGAAGCTCTTACAAAGATTTTTCCTATGTAAAAAAATGATCTAGACCCTACTGATCTAGGGCTGGTCTTTGCTTCCTTGAGATGATGATGATGATGATGATGATGATGATGACGGCCATGACACTGATGATGACGATGATGGCGATGATGGTGATGATGATAATGATGATGATGATGATGATGATGAAGAGGAGGATGACGATGACGGTAATCATGATGATGATTATGAGGATGATGATGACGATGACGATGGCGATGACGATGACCATGACAATGACGATGATGATGATGATGATGATGATGAATCTGATGATGAAGAATCTGATGATGACGCAGAAGAAGAAGATAATGATGATTATGCTGATGATGATGAAGAATTCAGAGGAGGATGCTGATGATCATGACCATGATGACGATGAGGATGAGGATGACGATGACAACGACGACGACGACGACGACGACGACGTTGATGATGATGATGATGATGATGATGATGATAAGGAAGAAGAAGAAGAAGAAGAAGAAGAAGAAGAAGAAGAAGACAAGTTAAAAGGCATTAAAAGACTGCAGCGCTGTAGCGCTACCTGTGTCTGATTAATGATTTACATAGTGCCCACTGCCGGATACTGTGATTCATATCTATCTCCCTCGCTCTGTGCAAGCACCGTATATAGAGGATAGGCTGGCGCAACAATAGCTGTGGGTTCTCCCTGCATGCTGGCACAGCAATGTTCAGCCAAAAGCAACAGGGATTGATTCACTTGATTGACGGAATGGCTGAATTTTGTCTGTGCAACGGATATGATATCATAGCAAATTGATTGGGTCCTAAATGGGTTCCCAAAAGGCAAACTTTGTCCTACGTTTGATAAACTTGAATATACATCCGCAGGGGTGCTTGGCAACTGCATCCATGGCTCGCTACATCTCTTGCAAGAACTGTCTGCTCCAACTTGGCGATTTTGTCGGTCAGCTCCCCTGTGGCAACAAGAATTGCATAATGCCCATGGAGAGTGAGAGGCCGAGGCTTGCCAAGGGAAGCACCAACATTTTGGTGCCTGGACCTATTTGAGTAGGGTCCGGACCTAAAGAACAAGGTTTACAAATGGCGGGGCACCATTTGATTTTCTGGGAAATAAAAAAAAACAATCTTCCGACCGTAGCTAGAGAGTAGTCATGCGCAGTCTGCGTGCTACGGTGCAAAGACTTCTGCTCCCCTCAATTATTTCTGTCTACAAATCGCTCACCAACGGAAAGATACAAAAAGGGATCCCCCTTGCACAAATAGCTTTCAGAAATTTGGGTATCCCAGTAGATGACCCCAAAACCCTCGATGATAGATCTTTAAAAGCGCCCAGTACACTTAAACAGGTGTGTGAAAAATAACCCTCTACAAAAAAGTCACCGCCATGGTTCCTGAAAGAAATGCGGTAAACAAACTAAAAATAATGGTGTAGAAGGATGTAATTAGGTTTGTGGTTAATTGATGTTAGTTGGGTGGAGATGCTGGTTACAGAAATTCGTTTCCTGGAACTTGGTTGGGCGAAAGAATGCCAGAAACCTGGCGTTTGATTGTACAATCGGAAATTGCATTTTCCCACTTGCTTCTTTTACCCCAGGCCCAAGTGGCTGGTTGCTTTCCTTTTCCCTTTCCGTCACATGCATCATTGGCAGGGCACGCGTGCAATGTCCTACTCTTGGGAGCCCCTGAGGTCTGGAAATCACCCACCAGCATCCACCATCTGCATCTGAATCTGTGAAATTCTAGATCGACTTTGTGAAAGGTCATGTTGGTGCAAAACAGAAACACAAGAAATTCTGATGAACATGGATTCACGGTTCACGCCAAAATTTCAAACATCCCGAACGGCCCAAAGGTCTAGATAGTTAGTTATATATACATTTGTTTTTTCCCTCAGGGCCTACCCCCAAAGACAAATAGCGAGCACTCTAGGTCTTAGCCCTGGGGCCTACCTAGAGCCTAAATAGCTGACATTGACATTAAATTTATAGAAGAAATTATAGTAGCGGACCGAAACATAGAATGACCTTTTGGAAACCGCCGGGGGTATCCGAAAAATTGCCGTATTGACGCGCGGGGCCAAAATCCCCAGTTTTTGAACTTTTTTTTCGTTTGGAGAACTTCGAATGAGTAACTGACATGTTACGAAACACCGCGCCTGTCAGTCAAAACAGGTCTGGGACACGGAACATAGAATGGGTTTTCGCGCACAGCTGACGCACAGCTGATTTTCAAAAACAATTTGCCCAAAATAGCAAAAGTACGTGTCATTCCAAGTTTGGCTCCCAAGTGCTGTTTTTTTGTGGAAGGTAGTCCAAAATCCTTCGAACATGTTTTTTTTGAACATCTTCTATCCTTTTTTTTTATTTGTTATTCATTTCCACGCATTTTTCCAGCCGTTTTTTCATCCATTCTTCATCCATTCTTCATCCATTCTGCACCAATTTCCAGCCATATTCATCCATTGTCATCTGTTCTTCATCCATGCTTCATCCATAATCTCTATCCACTTCCCACCCATTATTCGTTGTTTTCCCCCATCAAGTTTAATTCTGTTTAATTCCTGCTCATCCATTCTTATATAATCATTTCACGCATGCTCTATATTTCCATTTCCGTCCAGTTTCCATCCATTTTTCATCCTTTTTTCTTTTCTGCATCAATGTTTATCCGATTTCATCCACTGTTATCCATTCTTCATCCATATTTCATCCATTCTTTTTCCATTTCCATCCAATTTTCATTTTTCATCATCGGTGTTCATCATTTTTAATTTTCTCTTGTTTTGCTTTCCTCCATTTATAATCCAATAATTTTGACTTCTTCTATTTCTGAATCATTCGTTACAGCGCACTTTCATGTAACAAACCTAGGCGCCCCTTTGAGCTCCATACACCCCTGTGATAATAGTTAGTCAGCGTCTTCAAAAATTTTCCAAATTTCAGCCGACATGATACGCTTTTGAGTATATAAAATAACGAGCACCTTTCATTATTTCGAATCCTATATAAACAACATCAGTAATAATCAATCTCACTTATCTGCGCTTTCATATGTATTAAACTAAACAATAACCAACAACCAACATGCTACGTGCAAACAGTATGTGGTTTCGAACCTAAATATAATATATATATATATAGATAGATAAATAGGTAGGCAGACAGACAGGTCAATAGGTTGGGGAGGGTCTGAACTTAGAATGACTGCAGGTGATTGCAGGTACATATATAAATATAAAAAATAAATACATATATATATATATACATATAGATAAATAGGTAGGTAGACAGTAGGTCAATAGGTTGGGGAGGGTCTGGACTTAAAATGACTGCAGTTGATTGCAGGTGAATATATATATATATATATAAATAAAAATACATGCGTACATACATATAAATATATATATATATATATATAAATATACATACACATATAGATAAATAGGTAGGCAGACAGTAGGTCAATAGGTTGGGGAGGGTCTGGGCTTAAAATGACTGCAAGTGATTGCAGGTACCTATAAAAATATAAATATATACATACATATTTAAATATATACATACATCTTTAAATATATACATACATATAGAAAAATAGGTAGGTAGACAGTAGGTCAATAGGTTGGGGAGGGTCTGAACTTAGAATGACTGCAGGTGATTGCAGGTACATATATAAATATAAAAAATAAATACATATATATATATATACATATAGATAAATAGGTAGGTAGACAGTAGGTCAATAGGTTGGGGAGGGTCTGGACTTAAAATGACTGCAGTTGATTGCAGGTGAATATATAGTGGGCCCCTGGCACTTAGAATTCGCAAATCATGGTGACTATCACTTAGAATTGTGTCTCGGTGATACCTGGGGAGTGCACTTAGAATTGCCCGCAGTGATGTCAAAATAATGCACTTAGAATTAGAAGGCCATGTCATAGCCAAGCACTTAGAATTGTATCAACTCCTGGTGGTACCCACAAATCATCAATTTTTTCAATGATTTTCCACTGTAAACGATCCATTTTGGGGTACCCCTCATTTATACATATTATTGGTTCCGCCTAGCTCAGTGCTTCCCCTGTCGGTGTTTCTGTTGATGGACTGCTGGTGCAGATTCATGTGGAGGTGCCTGCTCTGGCAGGTCTGGATGCTGTTTCTGCAATTCTATGTGCTGCTTGTCTTGTTCCTGTGCATTTAAATTGCAGTTGGTGCCGGTTCCTGCTTGGGTGTCGTTCGGGCCGTGGGGTATGAGCAGCATCTGCTGTTGCTTCTGCTGTTCTTTCTGCTGTTTTTTCTGTTAAGGGCTGCTGATGCAATTTCATGTGGAGGTGCTTCCTCTGCCATTTGTGGATGCTGTTTCTGCAATCCTATGTGCTGCTTGTCTTGCTCCTGCGCATTTAAGTTGCAGTTGGTGCCGGTTCCTGTTTTGGGTTTCGTTCGGGCCGTGGGGTGTGAGCAGCATCTGCTGTTGCGTCTTGTTTTGCTTCTGCTGCTGTTTCTGCTGGAGGGCTGCTGACAATTTTTTCATGTGGAGGCGCCTGCTCTGCCAGTTCTGGCTGCTGCTTCTGCAATTCTATGTGCTGCTTGTCTTGTTCCTGCGCATTGAAATTGCAGTTGGTGCCGGTTCCTGCTTTTGGTTTGGTTCGGGCTCTGGAGCATGAGCAGCATCTGCTGTTCCGTCTGCTGCTGCTTCTGCTGCTGTTTCTGTTGAAGGGCTGCTGATGCAATTTCATGTGGAGGTGCCTGCTCTGGCAGGTCTAGATGCTGTTTCTTCAAGGAAAATTTCAGGATCCTAAAAGCGAGGTTCTGTGCCATATAAGCACTTTTTGTCGGCTACATAAGCCGCACATATACCTTACATAAGAAGTTATATAAGGCCTATGTAAGGCCTATGTATTTGAATACAAGTTTTGCTCGAAAACTATGTCTCAACCTCTGCAAAAACCACAAAAAAAAACAATCTTTAATGGATATACTTATATATGTTTTAATATATATATATATCCCTATTTGACACCTTGGTTCATATTCCGTTCTTATTGGTTTTTGACGAATACACATGCAGATTTGTGGCAATAGCACTCGCTGCAACTGCAGTGTTGTTGCAAGCTGTTCCCATGCTGCAAGTCCCCGATCTTTTTTCTTGGTCTCGCTGCGTGTTTGGCTGCGCAAGATTGGGGAAGGGTCTGAGGTGGTATTTGGAAACTTGTTTTTTGAGAGTCCTTGTCCTTGTAAGGGAAATAACTGGCGAGCATGGCAGCCCTACAAAGGCCTTACAAAGGCCTTACATAAGCCTTACATAGACCTTACATAGCCCAAAACCATCATTTTTCACCAGTTTTTGATACTTTTTAAACAGGAAGCAAGACAGAGGCCTTATATAGGCCTTATATAGGCCTTACATAGGCCTTACATAGCCAAAAACTAGCATTTTCACCCGTTTTTGATACTTTTCAATGGGATATTTCACCAATACCATAGGCCTTACAAAGGCCTTACATAGGCCTTACATAGACCTTACATAAGCCTTACATAGGCCTTACATAGGCCTTACATAGCCAAAAACTAGCATTTTTCACCAGTTTTTGATACTTTTCATTGGGATACTTCACCAATACCTATGTAAAGCAATACATAAGCCAGTTGCCGACTTCTATCGGCAGGAACATAGCAGGAACATTCCGGCAATGTTCCAAAAGATGGCCAAAGACCCTATCACCCGCCAGGCGGTCTTCCCAACTTCCATCATCAGAGGGCACATCAGCCATGGCAATCTGTTTCGTGCGATGCTTTGACCCCAAATTTGTCCCTGCAGATACATACCTGTAGATTTAGCAAATATGGGTGCCCCAAATCACTGTAGGAAACCCCAGCTTCACCAACTCTGCCTGCACCGGTCGCCTCTGAATTTGAAATCAGATCACAAATATCCCACTAGTAATGGAAGGAGTGGACATTACTTACATGAAGCACCCTTGGTCAATGTAAGAGAAACATATTTGGGGTAGGAAGACTGGCAACTAGGATCCTAATGTTTAGGTTCCTGCAAGGGCCGTTGATTTCTGCAATTCTATGTGCTGCTTGCCTTGTTCCTGTGCATTTAAATTGCAGTTGGTGCCGGTTCCTGCTTTGGGTTCGGTGCGGGCTCTGGGGTATGAGCAGCATCTGCTGTTGCTTCTGCTGTTCTTGCAGCTGTTTTTTCTGTTAAGGGCTGCTGATGCAATTTCATGTGGAGGTGCTTGCTCTGCCATTTGTGGATGCTGCTTCTGCAATTCTATGTGCTGCTTGTCTTGCTCCTGCGCATTTAAGTTGCAGTTGGTGACAGTTCCTGCTTTGGGTTTCGTTCGGGCCGTGGGGTGTGAGCAGCATCTGCTGTTGCTGCTCTGGCAGGTGTTCTGCAATGTGCAGCTGTTTTTTCTGTTAAGGGCTGCTGATGCAATTTCATGTGGAGGTGCTTGCTCTGCCATTTGTGGATGCTGCTTCTGCAATTCTATGTGCTGCTTGTCTTGCTCCTGCGCATTTAAGTTGCAGTTGGTGCCAGTTCCTGCTTTGGGTTTCGTTCGGGCCGTGGGGTGTGAGCAGCATCTGCTGTTCCTTCTGTTGGTGTTTCTGTTGAGGGGCTGCTGGTGCAGATTCATGTGGAGGTGCCTGCTCTGGCAGTCTGGATGCTGTTTCTGCAATTCTATGTGCTGCTTGTCTTGTTCCTGCACATTGAAATTGCAGTTGGTGCCGGTTCCTGCTTTGGGTTTTGGTGCGGGCTCTGGGGTATGAGCAGCATCTGCTGTTGCGTCTGCTGTTGCTTCCTTCTACTCTTCCTTCTGCTGCGGTTTCTGTTGAAGGGCTGCTGATGCAATTTCATGTGGAGGCGCCTGCTCTGCCAGTTGTGGAAAGGGGGGCCGATGGGAAACTAATTCTAACTGCATCACCATTGTATCCGGGTGGCTTTACAACCATTCAAGAAAATATGGGCACATTTTTTCGTACCCTGTTGTTAAGGATCGCCATGCCATTCATGCAAGGCTGCGATCTCTTAAACCCCACAAACTGCAGCGTCAATACTGTGGTACATATGGATGTTTGGATGGATCTGCTCGTTTTTTCAAAACAATATTCGACACACTGTGAAATATTGTGTTTGGTATTCAAAACATTTCAAAGCATTTCTCATCCATCATACATCGCCCATCAAATTTGTGTATATACATTGGGTGTTTCCCTTGGAAAATGGTGGCAGTGATAGATATTTTTGTATATACAAGTATATAAATATACTGTAATCAACGTATCACACATGAATATATACAACACATATACATATATCAAAACAATTCTATGTGTAAAACAATTCTATCTGTCAAAAAAATGTATAAACAATTCTAAGCCGCCTTTTTCCCTAGCACTTAGAATTTGCCTATAGTAGCGAGCAAAAAACCGATAATAATAATTCTATCTGCTAGGGACCCACTATATAAAAATAAAAATAGATACATATATATATATAAATACATATAGATAGATAGGTAGGCAAACAGTAGGTCAATAGGTTGGGGAGGGTCTGAACTTAGAATGACTGCAGGTGATTGCAGGTGAATATATAAATATACAAATAAATACATGCATACATACATATATATATATATATACATATAGATAAATAGGTAGGCAAACAGTAGGTCAATAGGTTGGGGAGGGTCTGAAATCAGAATGACTGCAGGTGATTGCAGGCAAATATATTTAAAAAATAAAAGCAAACATACATATATATATATATATACATATAGATAAATAGTTAGGCAGGCAGTAGGTCAATAGGTTGGGGAGGCTCTGAATTTAAAATGACTGCAGGTGATTGCGGGTAAATATATAAATATATAAATAAATACATGCATATGTATATATACACATAGATAAATAGGTAGGCAGACAGTAGGTCAATAGGTTGGGGAGGGCCTGAACTTAGAATGGCTGCAGGTGATTGCAGGTGAATATATAAATATTAAAATAAATACATATATATATATATACATATATATACATATAGATAAATAGGTAGGCAAACAGTAGGTCAATAGGTTGGGGAGGGTCTGAACTTAAAATGACTGCAGGTGATTGCAGGTGAATATATAAATATACAAATAAATACATGCATACATATATATATATATATACATATAGATAAATAGGTAGGCAAACAGTAGGTCAATAGGTTGGGGAGGGTCTGAAATTAGAATGACTGCAGGTGATTGCAGGCAAATATATTTAACAAATAAAAGCATACATACATATATATATATACATATATATATACATATATATATATATACATATAGATAAATAGGTAGGCAGACAGTAGGTCAATAGGTTGGGGAGGGTCTGAACTTAGAATGACTGCAGGTGATTGCATGTAAATATATAAGTATAAAAATAAATACATACATACATATATATATATATATACATACATAGATAAATAGGTAGGCAGACAGTAGGTCAATAGGTTGGGGAGGGTCTGAACTTAGAATGACTGCAGTTGATTGCAGGTAAATATATAAATATAAAAATAAATACATACATACATATGTATATATACACATAGGTAAATAGGTAGGCAGACAGTAGGTCAATAGGTTGGGGAGGGTCTGGACTTAAAATGACTGCAGGTAATTGCAGGAAAATATATAAATCTAAAAATCTATACATGCATATGTATATATACACATAGATAAATAGGTAGGCAGACAGTAGGTCAATAGGTTGGGGAGGGTCTGAACTTAGAATGACTGCAGGTGATTGCATGTAAATATATAAATATAAAAAATAAATACATACATACATACATATGTATATATATATATAAATACATACATATAAATAAATAGGTAGGCAGACAGTAGGTCAATAGGTTGGGGAGGGTCTGAGCTTAAAATGACTGCAGGTGATTGCAGGTAAATATATAGATTAAAAATATATATATATATCACGGGACAGAACAACATGGGAGGAAAACGATGTTTTTCCAGAGTTTTCTGCGGCTTGTTGTTTTTTTGATGACTTCCGCCAACCTATGAATCCAAAGCACGTCCATACGTTGTCAGGGATCTTCCAAAACACTGAGTTTTTCCACGTGGTTTGATGATTTCTGCCAATAAGATGTCCGAAATCTCCCAAAACACTGTGTTTTGCCACTTTTTTCGTTTTCAGTCATTCTAACTGCGGAGTCATTCTAAGTTGCTACTCAGGGACCCTTTTTTCAGTCATTCTAAGTTCGGGGTATCGTCGTTTGGAAACGGTTCCCTCATTCTAAGTTTCAGTCCATGACTATATGTAATATAAACATGCATACGTACGATTCGCATCAGTCTGACAACCTTCTCTGGCTCGTCCTGTTTCCCAAATCTCCAACGCCAATAAAAAGAAATATCATCGTAGCACCACTACCTTCACCATTCATCATCGAATTCATGACATGCTTGCCCCCACAGTGGCAGTGTGGGGTCGGGAATATGGGCTGTATAGTTTGGGTGGCGCCATGAACGTTCTAAGCGTCGGGAAACTTCAAACAACCTGGCGGGGTAACTCCCATGTGTCATTTGGCTGCCACAGAAATATAAGAAATTGGAGCTGTGACGGCGGTTTTATAAGGTTTTATCATGTTTTATCTCTTTCTTCCCTTGAGATCTGCTTTTTGGCATGTCTTTTGCAGGTGGAAACAAATCGTTTCGCATCCGCGCGGTGCTATTTTGAAGGCTTTTGAGTGAAACTGTGATGCCGTGACGAGTTTCGAGTAACAAGTTTTTTGTTGGGGGGCTGTTGCAAAAATTTGCAAGATGTGTTTCAACTTGTCACCATGTGTCAACGGGTTGAGCTATGTTGAGCTTGTAGAGGCTTTCGCCTGTGCTCTCCAAACGCCACCGCCAACTTCGGATGTGCTGCATTCGTTTGGGATCCGGGTCGTTTTTAATACGACTGGCTAAGCTCACTCCTTTCTAGGAGTTCCCACCAATTGTCTACGGACGGCGAACCTCTTTCCTTTCCGGTCCGCATATTTACCAGTAGTACCCACACGAGGCGGGGCGGAAGTTGCCTTAGGGATATACTATAAGACTATAAGACCTTTTTCATCTAATAGAATTTGCACGCATGCGCAGTGCGCCAGGCAGGCCCGTGCGTGCGTGCTTTGTGCGAAGCTGTTGCACAGATGTTGTCCAAGAACATGACCTGCCCACGACCCCGGCGCAATGCAACGCCAAGCGAACACTTTCCTCACACTTCACAGTGCACGCTTCACACCCTGCACTTCGCACTTCACACTTGCATTCGCACTCGGCACTTCATCTCACCTCAAATACGTGAGCTCTTCTCACCTCATCTCATCCCATCTCTTCTCACATGTCATCTAAGTAAGTTCTTCTCAACTGTTTTCATCTCATCCGGGCACGATCAGCCTTTCTCATCTCCTCGAAATTCGTCTCAACTCATCGTAGCTGTTCTGCACGCCAGAAAGCTCTTACTGTCAGAGAGAAGTCTCTTGCGCAAAAAAAAACATTGGGCGCAGAAAGTTTTTGCACACAGACACTTGAGACACAGA
>CAMXCT020004513.1:32500-187500 GCA_947184155.2 Cladocopium goreaui | reverse complement strand
AGACAGACAGATAGATAGATAGATAGATAGACAGATAGATAGATAGACAGACAGATAGATAGATGGATGGATGGATGGATAGACAGACAGATAGATAGGTAGACAGATAGATAGATAGATACACAGATAGATAGATAGATAAATAGAAAGATAGATAGATAAATAGAAAGATAGATAGACAGACAGGCAGATAGATAGATAGATAGATAGGTAGATAGATAGATGGACGGATGGATGGATGGATAGATAGATAGGTAGGTAGTTTGGTAGGTAGGTAGGTAGATAGATAGATGGATGGATGGATGGATAGATAGATAGATAGGTAGGTAGTTTGGTAGGTAGGTAGGTAGGTAGGTAGGTAGGTAGGTGGGTAGGTAGGTAGGTAGGTAGGTAGTCAGAGAAAGAGAAAGAAAGAGAGAGAAAGAGAGGAGACCTCAACCACCTGTCGGTCCATCAGTGGCTTCGCTCTGCCATCCGTGATTCACAACAACCAACCTTTTCTATAGGTTTCCTATTTCTGAAACTTCCGCCACCGCCTTGTCAAAGCTTTCACAAAGCACGTTCCAGTACTACTTTGTACTACAAAGCTTGCGCAAAGCACTTCCCAGCACTACTTTGTACTAAAAAGCTTGCACAAATCACTTCCCAGTACTACTTGTACTACAAAACTTGCACAAAGCACGCACGTTGTACTACAAAGCTTGCACAAAGCACGTTCAAGTACTACTTTGTGCTACAAAGCTTGCACAAAGTACTTCCCAGTACTACTTTGTACTCTACAAAGCTTGCACAAAGCACTTCCCAGTACTACTTTGTACTACAAAGCTGGCACAAGTCACTTCCCAGTACTACTTTGTACTACTACACTTGCAGAAAGCACTTCCCACTACCACTTTGTACTACAAAGCTTGTACAAAGTACCCCCCAGTACTACTTTGTACTACAAAGCTTGCGCAAAGCACTTCCCAGCACTACTTTGTACTAAAAAGCTTGCACAAATCACTTCCCAGTACTACTTTGTACTACTACAAAGCTTGCGCAAAGCACTTCCCAGTACTACTTTGTACTACAAAGCTTGCACAAAGTCCTTCCGAGTACTACTTCGTACTACAAAGCTTGCACAAAGCACTTCCCAGTACTACTTTGTACTACCACGCCTGCACAAAGCACGTTCCAGTACTACTTTGATTACTTTGTGCTACAAAGCTTGCACGAAGCACTTCCCAGTACTACTTTGTACAAAGCTTGCACAGCACAAGCCCCATGCAACATTCATGCAGCCATCACAATTCATTTTGCAGCATGACGTGGCTAACCCGCATGTATCTACGCACATGGCAACACCAGATGACAACAATCATGCAGCCATTCCAATGCGAACTGCAATCACAGATTCAAGAAACGCAGAGCACAGAGGAGGAACCAATGCGATTCGCAGCATCCCGTCGCCAACCTGAACGTCTCTATGCACATAGCAACAGAGCATGACAACAATCATGCAGCCATTACACGAGCGTATTGTTATGTGATGTCAAGTCTCACACCACCCTTCATTGAGTGTATTGAGTCTCACACCACTGTCTCACACCACCCTTCATTGAGTGTATTGTTATGTGATGAAAAATCTCACACCACAGCCTCACACCACCCTTCATTGAGTGAAATGTGACACCACAGTCTCACACCACCCTTCATTGAGCGTATTGTTATGTGATGTCAAGCATCACGCCACAGTCTCATACCACCCTTCATTGAGTGTATTGTTATGCGATGTCAAGTCTCACACCACCCTTCATTGAGTGTAGTTACAGGTAAGAGTCATCCGTAACTCGGAAGATTGCTTCCCAACTTCCTTTGATTAAACACGTTGCTATTTGATACAGTTGATTGCATCAACAAGTGTGTGTTGGAAGTTAGGTGAGAAAGTTAAGCCTAGCATCAAGCGCATGTTGGAACGTGGAAGTTACTGGTAGAAGTTAAGAGTGTAGTAGCAAGAGCTTGTTGACAGTTACTTGAGCGGTGCTGAAAACCTTTAAACAAGTCTCTTCTACTCCCAAACGGCTGTCACAGAGCTCTCGCGGTACTTAGGCGACGCGGGCGGGCACTCGGTTTAATTATCATGTTTCCTTTCGCGGAGCTTACCCGGACAAATGTTTGAAAGATATTGAAAGTGTCGTCTATATGTTTGTTTTTCTGGCGTTTCTTTTCAGCCGCTTTCCGCAAGCTGCAAATCATTTCAGGTTTTGGCAGTTAGAATGTTTATGAAAATTTACAATCGCTTTAGCAAAAGCTCGTGAGTTTTGCTTTTGCGATAGTAAGTCAGCTTCATGGATATACACGAGAAATGTTCGACGCTGCTAGCTTGAAAAGGTTAAGACCGTAGCATCAAGTTGACAGAACGCACAGCGACAGAACTGCATTACACCCCACTAAACCCCCAACCTCCGCCAAAACAATGCTGGTACGGCTTCCCACCCACTGGCTCAAACAAGCCACTGGTGGCATGTTCTGCACAGGTGGAAACCGAAATATGTAAGCATGCATATTGTGGCATATTTGATATAAGCAATGACATTTCAGACATATTTTTCTCAAAGGAAGTTTGAAGGTCTAACTTCACGGTTACGGATCTTTAGAATGTCACAGAGTAGAAATGTCAAGACAAAGGGATGTCACAGAACAGGGATGTCACAGAAAAGGGATGTCAAAGCAAAGGGAGGTCGAAAAAAAGGGATGTCACAGAAAAGGGATGTCAAAGCAAAGGGAGGTTAAAGCAAAGGGAGGTGGAAGAAATGGGATGGCAAAGCAAAGAGATCTCAAAGCAAAGGGATGTCAAAGAAAAGGGAGGTCACAGCAAAGGGATCAAAGCAAAGGGAGGTCAAAGAAAAGGGATGTCACAGCAAAGGGATGTTACAGCAAAGGGATGTCAGAGCAAAGAGATGTCAAAGCAAAGGGATGTCAGAGCAAAGGGAGGTCAGAGCAAAGGGAGGTCAAAGCAAAGAGGTGTCAAAGCAAAGGGAGGTCTAAGCAAAGGGATGTCAAAGCAAAGGGTTGTCAAAGCAAAGGGAGGTCACAGAAGAGGAATGTCAGAGCAAAGAGATGTCAAAGCAAAGGGATGTCACAGAACAGGGATGTCACAGCAAAGGGATGCCAAAGCAAAGGGATGTCACAGAACACGGGTGTCACAGCAAAGGGATGTTACAGCAAAGGGATGTCAAAGCAAAAGGATGTCAGAGCAAAGAGATATCGAAGCAAAGGGAGGTCAAAGCAAAGGGATGTCAAAGCAAAGGGATGGCAAAGCAAAGATATGTCAAAGCAAAGCGATGTCAAAGCAAAGGGATGTCACAGCAAAGGGATGTCAAAGCAAAGGGAGGTCAAAGAAAAGGGATGTCACAGCAAAGGGATGTTACAGCAAAGGGATGTCAGAGCAAAGAGATCTCAAAGCAAAGGGATGTGAAAGCAAAGGGATCTCACAGCAAAGAGATCTCAAAGAAAAGGGATTTCAAAGCAAAGGGTGTCACAGCAGTTTTTGAGGGAAATCTCGCACGAAAGCTTCGTTTTCACATCTTCAACTGTCGGAATTTGAAGGAAGTCTTGCGCGAAAGGAAAGCTTTGTTGTCACATCTTCCACTTTCTGTTTTTGAGGGTAAGTCTCGCACGAAATGCGTTTTTAGAGATAGCGGATGCACGAAATTCTCTGGTTTGCAGGGCAAAACGTGTCCCGGAAGATGGATGGGGAAGCTTGTCCGGCAGGCCGGTGCGGAACACGTTCATCTGAACCAGGATTATTCTCGGATGGCCAACTTCGGATTCGGAAACTTCAACGTCGGATTCGGAAACTTGCGGGTACATCGATTCGGAAACTCGCCGCCGCCCGGATTCGGAAACTTCAGCGGCAGATTCGATAACTTGCAGGAGCTCTCATTCGGAAACTTCCAGGCTCTCGGACTCAGAAACTTCGCAACCGCCCGGATACATGCCCTGATTCGGAAACTTGGCCGAGCTTTGATTCGGAAACTTCCAGGCCCATTGATTCGGAAACTTCGTTGCCGCCCGGATTCGGTAACTTGGCGGCAGCTCTGCTTCGGAACCCCCCTATATAGTAGCCCGCGGATACGGAATCCCACAGCCACTCGGATTCGGAAATTTCACAGCAAAGAAGATTGCTTGGAAACTGTGGAGCTCCCTGATGCAGGTAGTCACATCCCCGTGAAAGTTTGAAAATCAAAGCCACAAGAATCGAAAACACTCATCCATTCTGATCCAAAAGCCTGTAGCGGGTTGGAAAACCGGATTCCACAACCTTTTTGTGCCGTAGACACGGAAAGTCACAGGAATGTTATTGGGAAACGACTATAAAGGGTGTGGTGTGCCTGCAATCATGATTGGAAAGCTCAAAGTTTTGCGCCAAGCAATGCCCAATTTGAAAAAGTCGAGACGCGTTCCCGGAAAGCTTGAGGAGCACCCCACATCCGACATGATCGCGCTGCCGGAGCCAAGCATTTTTGATTGGTACTGTATCACAGCAAGGCTGCCAGGACGGAGTCGCCAACGGATATTCCAGAAACAGCGATGTACACATTCACATGATGTAGCTACTCTTGTGTGCCGGGCTTTGTGGAAAGAAAATTGGAAAATGGACTTGCAAATTAAGGCGATGAAGTTTTACAAACGACCCTACTTCGCCAACTCCCCTTTAGCTAAACTTAGGTAACGGCCATAACTCACTTAGAGCAGTTATAGCTAGGTATAAAAAGTTAGCTTGAGTTAACTTGAGTTATGTTTGTGACTTATGGAACGTGGGAACTCATCGCAACATATCGGTACGGAAGCTTCTTGATTTGTTTATATAGGAGATTGCCAGAAGAGCATTTTTTAAAAAGCGTGCAGCCCCACCCCGCTGCACGCGGTGGCGCCCACCACCGACACGCAAATGCTTGCCTCCTAAAAATGGAATGCCAATCAAAAATGCAATGCCAATCAATATAATGCCAGCAAGAGGGCATCTTTGTGCGCAGGCGTGTGCGCTGTCATGAATTTGTCCAAAGCATTTTCTATATGTCGCAGGTAATTGACGGAGCAATCAAACAGTGTGCCCTGAAATGTTTTGTTTTGAATTATTGGAATTGTATTGTTTCCTGTTTGTTTTTAGACAATATTAGCTTGCCTCAAGAATGAACATGTTACATTCAGCATAAAAACAGTTAAAAACATGTTACAGTTATGATATTTTCAAAAAATTATAACCAACATGAAAATTCAATATTTAAAAACATATTCAATGTTATTCCCGAATGCGTAGCAAGGGTTCCCGTTTCACTCTGGGGGTCTGGGGGTTGAGGGTGTGTTCGCTCGACGTTGCGTTCGCGAGCGCAACCGTCCGCAACCGTCCGCAACCGTTCGCAACCGTTCGCAACCGTTCGCGTGAGGACCGTATGGCCGTGCCTATGGGAAGTTTTACAGAGGTGGTCCTTTTTGGAGGTTTCAGACGTCTGGTTGCTTCGTTTCGCGTGGCAGGCGCGGCACTTCGTGACATTCAGACGTGTTCTGCAACGTGTCGAAAGTCGTTTTGCGTGGCAGGCGCAATACTTTTGCGACGTTTTCAGAAGATGTGTTGCAGTTTTCGTGGCAGGCGCAGCACTTTGGACGCGTCCATCGTCATTTTTCGTGGCAGGCGCAGCACTTTAGACGCGTCCTGTGACTGTTTTTTGTACATCGCATTGGCAGGGCTGCGTCAAGTGGTGACAAGGTGCAAATTCCGTGGCAGGCGTGGCATTTTCTGACATGTGCTGAAAATTGACGGAAGCCTCGCACGAAACATCGATTTTGAGATTTCAAATTTTCAGGTTCTAAGGAAAACTCGTAGGAAAACGTCGATTTTGAAGCTGCAAAGTGTGAAAAGTGGAGGAAGTCTCGCACGAAATGCTCGTTTTGATGCTCCCACCTGTCTCTTCTCGCGTGTCTGGTTTTCCCGTGGCCTCGCCGTGTCTATGGGGGAAGCTGCAAAACTTGTCTTTTTATCTTGTCGGCAACTGTGAAAATTGCCGGAAGTCTCGCACAAAATGCTAGTTTTTCTGTATCCACGTGTCTTGTCTTGCGGCGCTTGTGTTTCTGTGGCGTCGCCGTGTCCATGGGGGAAGCTGGAAAACCTCTCCTTTTCGAATGTTTCCAAGCAGGTTGTCATGTTGTTTTGCGTGGCAGACGTGGCACTTTTTGACATTCCAACCTGTTTGATAATGTGTCGCAAATGTCACAATTGGAGGAGGTCTCGCACGAAACGCTCTTTTTTCTGCATCCTCGTGTCTTGTCTGTGTGTCTCGTTTTCCTGTGGCGTCGTTGTGTCTATGGGGGAAGCGGCAAAACACCTCCTTTTCGAATGTTTCCATGCAGGTTGTCATGTCGTTTTGCATGGCAGGCGTGGAACTTTGTGACATTCCAACCTGTTTGATAACGCGACGAAAATGTTAAAATTGGATGAAGTCTCGCATGAAATGTTCGTTTTTCTGCACTTACGAGTCTCGTTTCGAGTCTTTGGTTGTCCTGTGGCGTCGCCGTGTCTATGGGGGGAAATTGCAAAATGTCTCCTTTGCCAAGGTTTCAAATTTTGAATATACTAGATTGTTGGTTCAGTGAGGCTTGCGGTTTGTAAATATATGGCAAGAGTGCGATTATGTTGAAGGTGGAAAGTTGCTGTGTGGACTCATCCAGATTTCACACAGTGTCGTTTATATATTTTTGGTTCTGTGTCGGCAAACATTGCGGCTGGGCTCAATAGCAAGAGAACGTTAAGCAGTCACAGTTCATGAGGAATGTTGTTTTTAGAGATATTTGCAAGATCTAGACATTTCGAATGTTCGTGAGAGATATGCAAGCAAATGTCGCATGCACGGAAGTGGTGCTGATGCAGGCATGAAGGTTGATAGCGATGTTGTTGAAGATCTGTCTTTACGTGACTGTTTTCAGACACGTGATGGATGTGTCTTTCTTTTTTTTAAATATGGCGGGTCGCCGGTCTGCGCTGCAATGGCGTAAGCTTGTGCGCCAGAACTGCTTGCGAGGGCGTGCCGCGCGGTATGTTGCTGCTGCTGCGCTCTGGCTTGTCGCGGCTTGCGGCTGCTGCTTGGCGCTGCTGCTGCCGCTAACTATGCTGATCGGTGTCCTTGCTGCGGTGCTGCTGCCGAGCTTTCTGCGCTGTGTGCAGCTGAGATATCTGCATGGTTTGCTGGGGCAAGAGGCGTTGCTTCTGGAGTTTGTGCAACGTGTGCCATACTACTGCATGATAATCGAAAACCCGAATGACATCGCAGTGCCTTGGCTTCATGTAACGCAGTGATGACTGGGCATGTTGATTCGATTGCAATTCTCCGAATGCATATGCTGCAAGCGGACCGTCTAGCGCAGTTGTGTTGGTTTTCCTTTGTGAGCAATGCTTCAGTGGTCGCTAGAGTCATGTTTCTGTGATTGCAGCCTGCGAGTGGGAGATGACGGTGGTACGATTTTGCTTTTTCTGTTGGAAAGTTTCTTTTCTTCCCTGCGTACCTGAGGTGTTATGTGGGCTGACGATTGTTTTCGCACGACTTTTGGGCTTGCATGCGGACAGCGACTGGACGTGTCAAAGATACACATTCATGTTGGTCATGATGTTTTGCAACGGAATTTTGTCCAAGATTGGTTGGACTACGTCGTGGCGGTGTCCCGTGTGGTTCTTGCTCTTGCCGTTCTCATATTATTATCCACTCTTCCCGCCAAAGAAAAAATCAGATGCGGAGAAGGCGGATATCGTTCGTGCTGAGCTCGAGCAATTTCTGGCAGAGCATGGGCAGATGCCATCGCAGCATGCTGATCTGCCAAGCAGTCGCTCTTTATATGCCAAACTGAAGAAGCTAAAGCTCCTGCATCTGTTGAAGCATGATTGGCGCCGGGGTGTTTGCGATGATACTTTGAAATTTTTTGATTTGCACGGACACATACCTCGGAGGCAAAATATGACAACGGATGAGCAGCGAGCAGAAGATGCGCTGGCACAACGTTGGGACCGTCTTCTGGCGCAGAAAGCGTCACTTCCCGATGAACTGCTGAATGAGTATCAACGCATATTCGCTGCTGCGGATGTGGAGGGAGATGATGGCCACCTAGCGACCTAGCTGTATGCATTGCAGTCTCTGAGTTTGTGGACAGAACCCGGCGGTTGCTGAGGCGGCAAGTGGGGGACGGTGACGAGAAGCGAGCAGAGGATGCGCTGGCTCGGCGTTGGGATCGCCTTATGGCTGAGAAGGCATCAGTGAGCGAAGAGTTGCTGTCAAGCTACAGTGGTATCTTTGGTGCGGCCGAGATGGAAGTAGATGATGGCCACATGGCTGTATGTGTTGCAGTCTCTGAGTTTTTCGACACAACCCGGCGGTTGCCGAACCGGCAAGTGGGGGACAGTGACGAGAAGCGAGCAGAGGATGCGCTGGCTCGGCGTTGGGATCGCCTTATGGCCGAGAAGGCATCAGTGAGCGAAGAGTTGCTGTCAAGCTACAGTGGTATCTTTGGTGCGGCCGAGATGGAAGTAGATGATGGCCACATGGCTGTATGTGTTGCAGTCTCTGAGTTTTTCGACACAACCCGGCGGTTGCCGAAGCGGCAAGTGGGGGACAGTGACGAGAAGCGAGCAGAGGATGCGCTGGCTCGGCGTTGGGATCGCCTTATGGCTGAGAAGGCATCAGTGAGCGAAGAGTTGCTGTCAAGCTACAGTATTATCTTTGGTGCGGCTGAAGTAGAATCAGATGACTCCACCCGGGCGGCTTGCACTGCAGTCCATGATTTTTTTCGGGAGGCACAGCGATTGCCAAGGCGGTTCGATTCTATCACTGATGCCAATCGAGCTGAGGATGTGCTTGCTCGTCGCTGGCATCGTCTGGTTGCGTGCCCACCAGCAGCCAGTTCTGAGTTGATGGGCCAATTTGCTGAGATCTTCAGTGCCAGATCTGAAGCCTGGAATGCTGCAATGGAAAGCGGGTTAGCTACTTTTTTGGAGGATGTGTCAGTGGTCGAACTTTTGTATCGGTGTGTTGCATTGCAAGAAGAGGCCGTGCAGAGATACAGCGGATCGGCAGTACAAGAGTTCAGAGCAGCTTGTGTTGCTTGGGTTTTGAAACAATATGAAGTTGGTTGTCAGGAGTTGGAAGGTCTTTCATTGGATGGGCTGGATGATCTGGACGATACCCGTGCATTTCGCGCTGAGCTGCAAAGTTATGTTGCAAGGACTGGTAGCCTGCCTCCTGCTGTTGGTGCCGGTCGCTCAGCGGAAGAGAAACGTTTGCATGCTGGGCTGGTTCAAGTTCGCAAGCGTCGCTTTGCTGCAGTGCGACGGGACAGAGCAGGTCGCATCATCGATTATGCGGCCGCTTTGCAAGAGACCCAGCTGGTTGCCTGGGAAGCGGTGTCGGAGTTTGGCCCATTTCTATGGAACCCGCGTCATGCCGCTGTTTTCAATGCAGTGCAACAATGTCTTTTGGATACAGGGGAACTTCCTGCTCGAGGACCGAAGAGTCCGACCGATGCTCTTGCCCAACAGGTTCGCCGCATTAGGCAGAAGACTCTCTTACCCGGCAACCAAAGGATGCGTTCTGCCGAGCAGCAGTATTGGGAAAAACATTTGCCGCAAATCTGGTCCACCCGGCAGATGAAAGATTATTACATTCCGGGTGGGCAGTTGCAAAATGCAGAGAGCCGGCGTGTTTTTTAATCGGACTCCTTTATCAGCGAGCATGATGGCTTGTGAGTTGTGCGGCTTCAATTGCGACAACCACCTTGACTTTGTGAAGCATCTGCGCGACGAACACTTGCCGGCGCCAGCAGATGCCGCCGCGCACGAGCTGGGTCGCTGTGAGGAAGAGTATAGAAAGCGTATTGTTTTTCATGAAGAACAGTCTGGCCCGTTTCCTGTGCCCGGTGAGCAAATCCGACGATGGGTTGGATGCTATGCATTTCATCAGACCCATTCACGAAAAGCTCATGAAGCGAGGGAGCGCAAGTTAGAGAGCTGCGTGATCTGTGCTCGTTCTTGCTGGCTGGAAGACATGGAGCGTTTGAAGCTGTTTGTAGATGCCGAGAAAGCAGCGGTGGAGGAGCCATGTGGCGATGGCCCCGGCGTGGAAGCAGATGATGATAGTGATTCTGATGATGGAGAGAAGAAGAAGCATGGCTGGCAGGTCCATGAAGTGTCGAAGCAGAAAGTGCATTGGCTGCATCGTAAAGTCTTTGATGTTCGCAGGTATGAAAAGCTTTGGCCCAGCATTCCAAAGGAGGAGTTGTTGGGCAGTTGTGTGTCCCATCCTTCCGGTACTTATGAAGATGGTGTTCCCTGGAAGTGGCTACTGAACACCAAAGTTTTGCCCGAGAAAGTGACGAGTGCGACTGTGTCTTTTGCCTGTTCCGATTGTGTCCGTGCCGTCACTGGTAAGCAGCCTCGCATGCCGAAGTATGCGCTTGCCAACTCAGTATGGATTGGCCGTTACCCGCATGTCTTCAAGCACCAAGGTAAACCTCTGTCTCCGATGACATTTCTTCTTTTGTCTTTGGGTCGACCAGTTGTGCAGAAAATTATTGCCGAACCTCACAAGACTCGTCCTGTCAAAGAGAAGCAGAAGGGTATCCGAGCCAATACCATTGCATTCCCGCAAGCGCAATTGCATGAGTTAGCGACGGCGCATTTGCCGCCGCTCCCTGCCGAAGCGCAGCGCTTTCTATCGCAGACTATCAGCATTGCTCTTTTGGGTTGCACACCGGAGGTGGGGGCGTGTGTTTTGATCTTTTGTGTTTGGGTGGAATCATGTTGTAAATTGTTGTGCACAATGACCGACTGAGCGGTTGGAATGGGGTGTAAATAATGGTTTTGTTTTTGTTCAACGATTTTATGTGGCCTGGAGGATCTCGATCGAGCGCAGTGGGCCGAAGTTCCTCGTGATGCGTATTTGGCAGCGGCACGATATTTGGTTGCTCACAATGTGGCTTATAGGCATCTTCATGTGGACGAAGCACAGGCAGAGGCGCAATTTGTGGAAGTCGGTGGGAGCTGCGCGGCTATACGCTCGCAGGCGACCGCTGTTGATGTGACTGGAACCATGCCCATGAAACTCAGTGGTCCGGCTGATGTTGGAGTGGATCAGGATCCGGCGGCTTCTGGCTGCGCAGAGCCGGCGCCAGAAGCTGAAGTGGAAGCAGACGATGTAGAAGAGATCGATGGAAATACGCACGAGCATATTCTGGAAGGAGAAGACATGCCGGGTCTGCGTTGTGTGGCGGGAGAAGTTGGTTCGGATGATCTTGATGTGGAGCGTGTCTTGAAGGAATTTGCGGCCAAATTGAAGTTGTTGATGAGCCGCCGCGGCAGCAGTGGTGGTCAAACCTTCGACCAGGACATGGACAGTTTTCGAAGGTTGGCAGAGTCCATGTCAGCAGCACAACTGCAGGACAAACTGAACAAGCTTGTAGCCCAGATGGATCACGCCGAAGGTGTCCAGGCGTCGGTCGATGGTCGGAAAAGTGTGCAGGTGGTGCATACTGGAACGGTTCCTTTGAGTATGTACAGTCCCGAATACTGGCAGAAATGTTTCCCAGAGATGTTTCCTTATGGTGATGGTGTCTATGGCATTGTTCGTCATACTCCTCTGACGTTCCGAGAGTGGGCGGCATATTTGTTTGAGCGTGCAGAACTGGAATATGAAGTAGCTGCTGCTGGAGAGGATAGTGCCGGCACTGGACGTGACACTGCTGATCATGATGAAAATGTGAAAAGACGATGTGTTCGAGAAGAAACGAGCCGTTTCCAACCCCCTGCGATACCGCGGTGGGCTGGTGAGTTGAATTTTTTGTCTGTTGCGTGTGACACTTGGAAGAGAATGGAAATGGTGCGCCTGGCGTCGGCACATGTGAAACGCAAAAAGTTCAAGCAATCTTTACAAGCCGTTTTGCAGCGCACGTCTGAAAGACTGCGGGCAGCTGTGGCGGCTCTTGGAGAGAATGCCAATCTGGGCGATGTGATGCGGTCATCGGTGGTGGATGCAAACATTCGAGACGCATTATCTCAGCTCCTTTTCTTCTCCTCTGAAGTGGTGGGCACAGACGGAGCCAGGCAACAGTTGCGGCACGAACAGAACGGTGCTATGCTGATGTTGCTTGGAATTCTTAAAGGGCATAAGTTTTGGAAAAAGGAGTGTTCGCAATTTTCAGTCAGTGCCATCAGAGTCATACGAGAGCGATCATGTATTTCAATACAGAACGGTGCTATTCTGATGTTGCTTGCAATTCTTAAGGGATATAAGTTTTGGAAAAAGAATGGGTCGCAATTTCCAGTCAGTGCCATCAGAGTCATACGAGAGCTATCCTGTATGTCAATAGACGATGAAATTCATGATGCACCTTGAAGCAATCGGGTATACAGTTCGGTTGGGCGACAAAAGCAACACAAGAAAACTTTGGATATAGAATAACGTCACGTCGCTTCATGATACATAAAACGTTTATGAATGTGAGACATGTCGCAACTGAGGTTTGGTGGCATCGGGGGTTTTCTCACTCCCAACGTTGCTGACACGCGCAATCCATTGGTTGTAGTTCTGCATGCCGGATGCGTTGCACATCCAGATGGTGGATTTACAAAGGAGGGAGAGACTGAAAAGTTTCAGGTCTCTTTGCTCGATGAAAATCCATCCATGCCAACGGCATCGCGCATGTTAGAAATGCTTGCCGAGAATCCAGTGGCACAAGCTCGCTTCTTCATATTGTCCATGCGACTCTTTCTGCAGCATGTGCTTGGCATTGCAGCTTTCGATCCTCAACTCCGAGCCAATGGAACCAAGAATGGAGTTGAGTTCCCAGATGGCTGCATTGCAAGCTTCACTGGAGGATCGTTTGCTGCCATTGCACATTTGCATGGCCCGATCGAAGAGCAAGCCCGTCTTGCTTGCCATCCCCACATCGTCCTCCACTTCGTGAACCGCATGTCGCAAGCATGGTTGAAGGGAGTGCTGCGACGAGAAACTTCCGAGGCCAAGTCCTTGCTCCGCAGCTGGCAACAGCAGACGTTGTTAGCTGTGGAGTCTTTGATGAGCTCATGTGCTGGACTCCTGCCTTGCACTTCCGGGAAGCTCCGTTTCCAAAGATTGACTTGCAGTCCCTGCCATACTTGACAAAATGGCAGGCAGAGGACAAGTACGACGGCGAGCTTGAAGACTGCAAGAAATATCCAGAGAAACGGAGGGACTTGGTGCCGGTGCAGGCGGCTTTTGTTGATTTGCACATGAGACGGCCGGAGGAAGATGCGGCTGCTGCTGGTGATGTCGCAACTACAGTGTCGGCGAGAAAGCTGCCTTTGACATCCCCCTTGATTGATGGGTAGGAACCCGTGCCCCACCATTCCATAAAAACATGGTTTATGTAATGGTTGGGTACAGGTATATTTGTATAGAATGGATCCTTTTTTGGGCTTATATATTATGGAATACCACCATTGTACTACCTAGCAGGCCGGATATGCAAAGAAATGCTTCGCCAGTATGTTATGGAAATGGCAAAAAAATGAACTCTTGAAACCAAGAAAATTTGACTTGTATATTATGGAATTGGTTGTTTTTTGAGGGGGTCATTTTAAGGTATCTTAAGATATTTTAAGATAAAATTATTGTTTATGTTCGGACACGTTAACATACCAGAACGATCCATTTTATAAACAACATAGGTGTTTGTGAAATTCCCCTTGTATGAAATGGAACGTCTTCCATATATGTTTACCCCACATTTCGGTGTATAAAATGGATATTCTTCTATTGTTTCTGTATTTCGTGTTTCAAATACTAGACTTTTCATGATTTATCCATTTTATACACTTCTTATGGCTCGAGGATTTCGACCCGGCAGGGACGGGGCAACACGATGGGATTCACACCGGGACAAAACAACGGGGTAACACAACGGGTAACCAAACAGGGGGAAACAACGAGAAAATGAGAAATGTCACGTCTATACTTGGTTATATGGATTATATGTGGTTATATGGGCTATATGTTGTTTTATGGGTTATGTGGGTTATTTGTGGTTATTATCCACAATCTTATATACATCTATATATATATGTGTTTTTTTGTATGTTTTATCCACAATCACTTTTCAAACATTCAGTGGTTCATTTTCAAGACATCGATCGCTGAAAGAAACTTCCATTTGATTAACAGATCTCCAAGTTTCCGTAAGTGTTCAAACTGGAACCTTCCAAAAAATAGCAAACAACATTTATATTATGGAAATGCCGATTTTGGGACTAATGATTCCAAAGAAAAATGCAGCTGTATGTAATGGAATTACCATCGTTTTGTGTGAAATGGAGGGGTGCAACATGGTACCAAAATTTAAGGGTTTTTTGCCCCGTTTTCCAAGATGGGCCGTGTATGAAATGATGTTGGTTTTTCCATTTCATACGGGGCAAGGGTTCTTCCATTCCATACAGGTACAGTCAAGGGGGATCCTTTGACGGGTTCTGTAATGTCGAGACTGCCGCACTATCGTCTGTTGCCCGGTGGATTCGCTGGATGCGAGTGCTCGCTTTGTTGTGGGGCCAGAACAGGATTGAGGAAGATCACTGTTGAAGAATTTATCGATGCATTTTGTGCTGATTTCATGGGAGTGTGTGCTTTGAGTGGCCATTTGCATGAACACCAGGCGACCTGCTTTAAATATGCACCTGAAGGCAGTCGCCGCAAACCACAACATTGCAGGTTCAATTTTGTTCATTTTGTGAAATTGTTTCGTGAGAAGAATGTGGACGCTGGTTTTACTTCGTTCACCAAGTTGATCGAAGTGGTAGTAGCCCGCACTGGCAAGCCGTTGCTGTTGCCGCGATGGCTGACTGGGCAACCAAGCGGTGGCTTGAGGGGTGAAGATTTTGCTGGCAGATTCGATTTGGGTAGCACCGTTGATACTTCTTCTGAGAGTACTCAACGCGGTCGTGTTCGCACCGTGCAGTACAATCCTCGTGAAGGGCAGTGTTATCCCGTATCTAGCTGATGTTGAATTCTATTTTGTTTTTCCAGTAAGTTTTGGTTTTGATTTTGATGATGTGGTCGAGAGTGTGAGTTGGATCTTATTTTCTTGCACGTGACTGTTACGAGTTGAGGCTGGCATGGTGACGCATCGGGGGAATCTGAATTATCAAGATTGTCGTCGTGTGCTTGTGGACGGTTATCTGGCCGCCGTTTAAGAGATCCACATTTTTCCCCCTTGTGTTGTCAGGAGTTAACCAGCAAATTTGTAAAAGTAAAATGATCGTAGTAGTAGTAGTAGTAGTAGCAGTAGTAGTAGCAGTAGTGGTAGTAGTAATAGTAGTAGTAGTAGTAGTAGAAGTCGTAGAAGTCGTAGTAGTAGTAGTAGGAGTAGTAGTAGTAGAAGTAGTAGTAGTAGGTAGTAGGTAGTAGGTAGTAGGTAGTAGGTAGTAGTAGTAGGTAGTAGGTAGTAGTCGTAGTAGTAGTAGTAGTAGTAGTAGTAGTAGTAGTAGTAGTAGAGTAGTAGTCAGTAAGTAATAAGTAGTAAGTCAGTAAGTCAAAGTAGTAAGTCGCAAGTAGTAAGTCGCAAGTAGTAGGTAGGTAGGTAGGTAGGTAGGCAGGGCAGGCAGGCAGGCAGGCAGGCAGGCAGGGAGGTAGGTAGGTAGGTAGGTAGGTAGTGGGTAGTCAGTAGTTAGTAGATAGTAGTAGCTAGTAGCTAGTAGCTAGTAGTTAGTAGGTAGTAGGTAGAACGTAGAGAGTAAAAAGTAGTAAGTAGTAAGTCAGTAAGTTGTAAGTAGTAAGTAGTAAGTAGTAGCGCGCGCGCTCGCCTCGCGGAAATCCGGGGCATAAATTCCCGGAAGTAATTTTATTATTAATTTTGCCGTCTACATTTGGCTAAGACCGCGCGCGCTATCGGCCAATTAATAGCGCTAGCGCGCGCGCGCCTCGCGGAAATTCGGGGCATAAATTCCCGGAAGTAGCGTTTTGCCTTATAACGGGTCTACTTTTGGCTAAGACCGCGCGCGCTAAGTCGGCCAAAATAGCGCGCGCGCTCGCCGGAAATCCGGGGCATAAATTCCCGGAAGTAGCGTTTTGCCTTATAACGGGTCTAGTTTTGGCTAAGACCGCTCGCGCTATCGGCCAATTAATAGCGCTACCGCGCGCTCGCCTCGCGGAAATTCGGGGCATAAATTCCCGGAAGTAGCGTTTTGCCTTATAATGGGTCTACGTTTGGCCAAGACCGCGCGCGCTATGGGCCAATTAATAGCGCTAGTGCGCGCGCGCGCCTCGCGGAAATTCGCGCCATAAATTCCCGGAAGTTGCGTTTTGCCTTATAACGGGTCTACTTTTGGCTAAGACCGCGCGCGCTATCGGCCAATTAATAGCGCTAGCATGCGCTAGCGCGCGCGCGCGCCTCGCGGAAATTCGGGGCATAAATTTCCGGAAGTAGCGTTTTGCCTTATAACGGGTTTACTTTTGGCTAAGACCGCGCGCGCTAAGTCGGCCAAAATAGCGCGCGCGCTCGCCTCGCGGAAATTCGCGCTATAAATTCCCGGAAGTAGCGTTTTGCCTTATAACGGGTCTACTTTTGGCTAAGACCGCGCGCGCTATCGGCCAATTAATAGCGCTAGCGCGCGCGCGCGCCTTGCGGAAATTCGGGGCATAAATTTCCGGAAGTAGCGTTTTGCCTTATAACGGGTCTACTTTTGGCTAAGACCGCGCGCGCTAAGTCGGCCAATATTAGCGCGCGCGCGCCTCGGAACCCGTACTTTTGGCTCAAACTGCGCGCGCTAAGTCGGCCAAAATAGCGCGCGCGCTCGCCTCGCGAAAATCCGGGGCATAAATTCCCGGATGTAGCGTTTTGCCTTTTAACAGGTCTAGTTTTGGCTAAGACCGCGCGCGCTATCGGCCAATTAATAGCGCTAGCGCGCACGCGCTTCGCGGAAATTCGGAGCATAAATTCCCGGAAGTAGCGTTTTGCCTTATAACGGGTCTACTTTTGGATAAGACCGCGCGCGCTAAGTCGGCCAAAATAGCGCGCGCGCTCGCCTCGCGGAAATCCGGGGCCTAAATTCCCGGAAGTAGCGTTTTGCCTTGTAACGGGTCTACTTTTGGCTAAGACCGCGCGCGCTATCGGCCAATTAATAGCGCTAGCATGCGCTAGCGCGCGCGCGCCTCGCGGAAATTCGGGGCATAAATTTCCGGAAGTAGCGTTTTGCCTTATAACGGGTTTACTTTTGGCTAAGACCGCGCGCGCTAAGTCGGCCAATATTAGCGCGCGCGCGCGCCTCGCGGAAATCCGGGGCATAAATTCCCGGAAGTAGCGTTTTACCTTATACAGTAAAAGCTAGGGTCTACTTTTGGCTAAGACCGCGCACGCTAAGTCGGCCAATAAAAGCGCGCGCGTCGCGGAAGCAGCGTTTTGCCTTTTATAACTGGTCTGCGCGCCGCGCGCTGCCCGGAGCATAGTATCCTAAATTAAATTGCAGTCTGTGGAATTTCCCCTTCAGTGGCGGTAGTTAGTGGGTAGGTAGGTGGGTCGGTAGGTTAGGTAGGTAGGTAGGTAGGTAGGTAGGTAGGTAGTGGGTAGTAGTTAGGGGTAGTAGTTAAGTAGATAGTAGAAAGGTAGATAGTAGAAAGGTAGATAGTAGTCTAAAGTAGAAAGTAAAAAGTAGTAAGTAGTAAGTAAGTAGTAAGTAGTAAGTAGTAAGCAGTAGGAGTAGTAGTAGTAGTAGTAGTAGTAAGTAGTACTGAAAGTAGAAAGTAGTAAGTAGTAGTTAGTAGTAGTTAGTAGTAGTTGTTAGTAGTAGTTAGTAGTAGTTAGTAGTAGTTAGTAGTAGTTAGTAGTAGTTACGCAGTAGTTAGTCAGTAGTAGTCAGTAGTAGTCAGTAGTAGTTAGTAGTAGTTAGTAGTAGTTACGCAGTAGTTAGTCAGTAGTAGTCAGTAGTAGTCAGTAGTAGTCAGCAGTAGTCAGTAGTAGTTACTGTAGTAGTAGTAGTAGTAGTCGTAGTCGTAGTCGTAGTCGTAGTCGTAGTAGTAGTCGTAGTAGTAGTCGTAGTAGTAGTAGTAGTAGCAGTAGCAGTAGCAGTAGCAGTAGCAGTAGCAGCAGCAGTAGCAGTAGCAGTAGCAGTAGCGGTAGCGGTAGCGGTGGCGGTAGCGGTAGCGGTAGCGGTAGCGGTAGCGGTAGCGATAGCAGTGGTGGTAGTAGTAGTAGTAGTAGTTGTTAGTAGTAGTTAGTAGTAGTTAGTAGTAGTTAGTAGTAGTTAGTAGTAGTTAGTCAGTAGTTAGTCAGTAGTAGTCAGTAGTAGTCAGTAGTAGTCAGTAGTAGTCAGTAGTAGTCAGTAGTAGTCAGTAGTAGTTACTGTAGTAGTAGTAGTAGTAGTAGTAGTAGTAGTAGTAGTAGCCTACTCGTCGTTGGCATAGCTGGCCAGATAGGCATATTGTCCATTTTTTTTCACTCGGTAAGTAAACACACGAGAAACCAAATTTTTTACACGAGAAGCCAATATTCTTTCTACAAAAAAGGGGAAAAATGTGGATGCTTAAACGGCGGCCAGTAGCAGGTTAGTGGTATAGCAATTTTGTAGTAGTAAGTTAGTAGTAGTGGTAGTTAGTAGTAGTGAAGAAGGTTTCCACATTTTTGCCCTTTTAGCGTTTAAATGTTGGGTGGATTTGAAGCAGCAGTACGCTGAGTCTGCTTTTTAAGTAAAATTAGTTTGAACAAAATTTAGGTAAATGTGGTAAGTAAGATAAAACCATGTACATTTTAAGAGTAATTTAGTTTCAATGTAAATTGCGCAGTAAATTTAAGAAGTAAATTAGAAAGCAAATTATAGAGTTTTTCTGGATGCAAAAACCACATTTTTTAAAAAAATACGTTTGTAAATTTCTTTTGTTTGAAAGGATTCAAGTTACTGCTTTTGCTTATGTTGGTTATCATAGGTCCTAGGTTGGTTTCTTGCAGTTTCTGTGAGGCTGCACGGGCATGATCAATATGAAAATATTTTACAGAATATTGTATGATTTAGTTTAATATAATATAATATTATTACATCACACAATACAATATAGTATTGTTTTATAAAACCTCATACATTATAACATAAGAAACATAAAGTAAAACAAATTAATCACATATCATATACAGTAATACACTATAGTATTGAATACTCTGTAACATCAAAAGAAGCAATAGAACAAAACTAAAACATGATATATATATATAAATATGACTTAATTAAACCAATTTAGTAGAATCATTTAAAAAAAACTATAATATGTATAAAATAGTATTAAATGAAATAAAACATAATATAACACAACATTTTTTGCACCATATAATATATTCATATATATATTCATATATATATATATTCATATATATATATTCATATATATATATTCATATATATATATATATTCATATATATATATATATATATTTTTTTCGTTACGCAGATATTCATATAATAATGATGAACTTTCTGTGCATTCGGGTTGACTGCTGTTGGGATTCATTTTGGCCTATGTTGGGCCATTTCGACGCTATGTTGGAGCCAAAAAGTTTGCGCTAAAATCAAAGATTTTTTGGTGCGAAAAAGTTGGGGTTGGCATCGCACATGTTTGGCCTATGTTGGGCGATGTGGAGACTATGTTGGGCCTATGTTTGGCCTGTCTTGGGCCATTTTGGGGCCAGTTGGGGCCATGTTGAGGCATGTTGGGTCTGCGTTGGGTGATTTGGGGCTTTAATGGGGTCAAAAATTAACACCAACCAAGCATCGGTTCGGTTGGGGTTTGTTTTGGGCCTATGTTGTCTATGTTGGGGGTCATGTTGGGCCAAAATGGCGTGTTCGTTTGGGTGGTCATGCTACAGTCCAAATGAACACGCCAGCTTGGGCCATGTTGAGGCTATGTGGGGTCCATGTTGGCAACCCAGTTTTTTTGGGAAACCCGAATGCGAAGAAAAACTTTAAATATAATATGATATATTATCAAAAATAACGTTTCCACCTTTGTCCCCCTTTGATTTTTTGAAAATTATATATATGGTTGGTTGATTTGTAGTAGTAGGGGTAGACCGTAACATGATAAACCAAAACTATCCTATAAACTTGTCAATACAAGATAACGTTACCTGTTTTTCCCTGTAAGTGGCCAAGAATGAAATAAATCAATTTGAACATTGCAAAGAACGAACAAGCCAACTTTTCAGAACCGACCAAAATTTTTAGCCCAAAAACACAATAATAGTCTATATTTTGTTAATACTGATCAATGTAGATATGCATATATATATATATATATACACCTACATGTGCAAATACAACCAAATTTGTTTAAATATACATATACATATATATATATATATACATACGTACATACATGCATGCATGCATGCATACATACATACATGCGTACATACATACATACATACATACATACATACATACATACATACATACATACATTACATACATTACATACATACATACATACATATATGCATTGCATTGCATTGCATTGCATTGCATTGCATTGCATTGCATTGCATTGCATTGCATTGCATTGCATTGCATTGCATTGCATTGCATTGCATTACATACATACATACATACATACATACATACATACATACATACATTTATATTTTTTACATCAGTATTCACATTATTTCACACATATATCATATACTCATATGTTTAAACATAAATTCATGTGAGTGTGCATGTATATATATATATGTGTGTGTGTATGCATGTATAAATAATTGTGCATTTTTCTGAATACACACACACATATATATAGATAAATGTATGTGCATATGTATATACGTGGAAACTGCACTGGCAATGCAGTTTTTTAAACATTGATTTTGGAACCCACAAACCCAGAACCCCAGAGTTATAGAACAAATATTAAATTCAAGAATAAAACATACAATAAAATCATGAATTTCTTATTTTCAACCTCTAAGATCTAATGTAATGCATTGAATTCGGCACCTGTTTTGAAATGTTCTATGTTTTTGAAAATTCAATATTTAACTTATTTTTAGACACAACAAGCGCCCTCATATAAAACTCTAGCCCCAATCACTTGCAGACATTGCCAAGATCAAACTTATAGTGGAAAAAACGCAGAATTAAACCTCGCGAAGCTCCTTTTACAAACATATGCACGGCTATAGAAAATAATTTACTGGAATAAATTCCAGAAAATCGGACATGAAAAAGGAGCCAAACCTACAGCACATTCCTCATTCCAAGTTTCATTTAGATCCCTCAGCAACAGTTTTTTGTCAATTTGGAAAAAAGGATGTAAGCATCAAACGTTCAACCATTCCAAGAACAAACCTCACGGTTACATCACAAGTGCGCTTAAAGCACAAGGCCGTTTAGCACAACTACATAGTATATAATTAAACCAGATAAAAACCCAAAGGTTCATCAACATATAATAGTTCTTTTATACAAACATTGGACTCCTTAGGTTGCCAACCAACAGCCAGTTGGAGGACGAAGAAGCAGAACCAAAATGCAATAAACCTCAACCCCCAATACCTCTTAGCTGAATACCCCCAAACTAAAACCTTTGAATCCCAAAAATTCTGAAGCCCAACGCTTTCCCATTTAAACCCCAAGAACTGGGAACCCTAAGCCTTTAATCCCCAAACCAACCATCTACCCAAAATACATCTCAAACCCAAAGCCCTTCAAACATTAAGAACCCTACAACCACTTTATCTCAACCCCCTCAAACCGCAAGAGGCCTTGGAATCTGAAGATCTTTGAATCCCAAACACATTCACCCCTGTAAGGTTTTTTAGTCACGAAACTCTTAAACCTTCATGCATCAACCCTAGTGGGATGCTTGGAGGAAAACTACAAGCAAACCTATGGACTGGGAACATGTGGAAAATAAAGAACCCAGGACCAAGACCTAACACTACGAACAAAATAAAGAAGAGGACAAAGCTGAGGAAGGAATATGTTTACTCATGTATAAATAATACGCTAAAGAAAACTAATAGTATGTTATGTTTGTACTACTGTGGGACGGTTTTGTACTGTGAGATCTTACTTGATATGTACGGGACGTGTTGTTTCCTGAGGTTTGATTTGAATAGTGCTAGCGCTTCTCAAAGAGAATAATCATTCATCCCCTCTCTACCTCATTTGACTCAACCCACCCCCACCGGAGCCAGCCAAGCCAGCCCATCCGTCCACTCACCAAACTATCCACCCACTATACAATTCCATCCCATCCTTGAAATGCCCATTAGTTAAACTACTCCTGCCTTCGATGACAGGTGTCTATGTTCCGGAACCCTCCACCAATACGCTGTAGCCCCGTAAACCTTTAACCGTAAACCCTTTAGAATCCTAAAATATTGTAATCCCAAGTCCTTAAAATAGAGACTTACTGTAAGAATTTAAAATTACTTATTATTATGTTATTAACAACATAAAGAAAGCAAAGAACTAATAACTGGATAACTAATAGAACAATGTCGGTTGTATAAAAAGTCCTGGTCAAACAATCACAAAGAAACAACTATAATTTTTGTAACTTTGAACGTTCTTTTACCTAAACCTTTCGTATTGCAAATATTGCGGTGTCTATATATGCAGTTATTTTTGTCTTCATCGTAGGAACATGTATTATTTCATTGTTATTTGAAATTTTAACTAGTCTAGAATCTAGAATAATGAAGTAAGATAATAATATGAAACAAAATTTTAGACACTTTTTATTTTGATATTACATTTATGGGTATTTGTTTCTAATAATTAAGGTTTTCCGATACACCAGTTAGATATTTTGTTCAAGTCCTGAATAAAGGCTGATAATAAAACACATGTATCAATATGTTTTAATATTGTGAAAATCATTGCACAATCTGTCGCTAATAGCCTAATACATACTCGACATATCCGACCGTTAAATAATAATATATATATATACGGTTTAATGTCTCGTTTTAAGTTTTTCAGAAAAATAGTATACAGCCGCAATAAGAAACTGGTTTACTAAAATCCACTTACCAATATAATACATGATACAACATATTGAATATGATTTTATTTATAGGTTGATCTCCTGATATGGGAAACGTTGATTTGATGTATGTGGGTTGTTCGTAGTTTTTTACTTCATGCAATTAATTTTTATTTTTTTTCATATTGGTTTTGCCAATGCTACTTGGTCGGTTGGATACATTAAACTTATTTATATAAACTAAACATAAGAAAAACATCGTAAGAAATTAACAGGAAAGAAACCAATATGATATTGAGAGGTCCTGAAGTTAAACTATGTTTTTTTTGGGGGGGTGGGGCTCTAGTTTGGGATTGATATAACGGATACGTGGCTTGAAAGTCTTGATTATAATGTCGTGTGTTTGTGGATTGATGTAGCTGGACAGCACAAGGGAGTAAGACGTGGTTTGACTGATGGGCGGTTCAATGGATGGGTGGGTAAATAAACGAATGGTTCAATGGATCGATATATATATATAGTTATATTTTTTCATGGATGGATGTATAAACGGATGGTTCAGTAAATGGATTGATGTTTTGGCTGGCTAGGTTCGGTGAAGTTGGCTTGAATGAGGTGGTATAAATATATGTTTTTGATTTTTGTTTTAACATGTTTAAACCAAATATAGATAGTAAGTAAACCATTTGCCATTAATTATTGAAGTTATTTTCTTAAAAATTATACTACAATTGTGTTGTACATGATGTTTTCAATATTTGTGTTGATTGTTCAATTAACGTTTTTTATTTACGAGCAAAGGGTTTAAGTCACATCAGTTGGGCAGAAGTCACATCAACCCCATGTAACAGCGAGTTGGAAGAAAGTCACATCAACTGGGCAAAAGTCACATCAAAATATCAAAATCCCAATGGCACACCGGCTTTCAAGGAATGTTGTTATACCTCCAAAAATGAAGAAAACATTGCGCACACTGAGGTATTCACATATGTTTAAACTATGTTTTCAAAGGATATATTTAGGAATCACCATGGCACACGGCCTCCCAGATCTTTAACTTTGTTTCCTAACAAACATAGATTTCCATGTAATAGCTATGGGCAACATCATCATATCAACAACGTTAAAATCTGAAAACCCAGTGGCACGCCGCTGTCAACATCCGATTCCGCTTGAATGTTTCATAAGTTCTGCCTTCTGTAAACATTCCCTCTCTCTGCTTGCGTCTCCCGCCCGTATCTCCCGCCAGCGCCAAACAAGGCGACCGAGACTGTAATTTTCTTTTTCGGCGAAATGTTTGCACCAGCGGCAGCAGCAGCAGGAGGAAGCAGCAGCAGTAGCAGGAGGAGGAGGGAGGAGGAAGCAGCAGCAGGAGGAGGAGGAAGCAGCAGCAGCAGCAGGAGGCAGCAGCAGCAGCAGCAGGAGGCAGCAGCAGCAGCAGCAGGCGGAAGCAGCAAGCAGCAGGAGGCAGCAGCAGGAGGCAGCAGCAGGAGGCAGCAGCAGGAGGCAGCAGCAGGAGGCAGCAGCAGGAGGCAGCAGCAGCAGCAGAAGGAAGCCGCAGCCGCAGCAGCAGCAGCAGGAGGCAGCAGCAACAGCAGCAGGAGGCAGCAGCAACAGCAGCAGCAACAGCAGCAGCAACAGCAGCAGGAGGCAGCAGCAAGGAGCAGCAAGCAAGCAGCAAGCAAGCAGAAAGCAAGCAGAAAGCAGCAACCAGCGTTTGCCCCGTTGAAAGAATAATGAAATATAATATAAGTTTTATAAATCAACGCAATACAAAAATTGAACTTTTTCTAGGCGCACAGCCCCAAAACAATGAAATCGTCCAATTACTAAAAGTTGTGGTGATGCCAAACTTGAACTTTTTCCAGGTGCACGGCCTCCCGATACAACTTCTACGAGCTGATACGACTTAACCCTAGGGCTAGTAGGGTCAAATAGAATCATGTCAACAAAACATTGCGCACAGCGATGAAAAAGTGTTCGAATCAATAACCCATCAAAGAAAGAACTATCAAAATCTATACGAAACACTGCGCGCACGCAGGTGTGATACGACTTCAGGTCGATTGATACGACTTAAGCCTAGTGGTAGTATCAATAACTACTGATTATTGGCTTATTTGCTTTTGAAGTATTATATATATATTTAAAAAATCGGTATTTACTAAAACTGCAATGTAGCGTTACCAAAGTTTTGTGAGACGTAATGTTGATATTTAAGGTAGACCGGTATGGCGATTTTGTAAAACAGGAAATTGTATTGTAGTATTGGTGAAATCTCAATTGTGCTTCTTTATGATCGATTAATGCGATTCTGAGGCCAGTGGTATCCATATAATACCTTATCATGGGAAAGCTAAGGAGCTACCAGGAGTAATGAAACCAAATCGTCCACCAGAAAATTTTTGGTGCTTAAACGGCAGTGGTAAAAAAACATATATACGCAATTTTTTTTTCTGGCTCGGTGGTGCATGGGTACCGTTACCCATGCACCACCAAGCCGCTGAGCTCAGTGGCTCGGTGGTGCATGGTAAAGTGGTTTCACAGCGGTGGTGCATGGGTTCGGTACCATGCACCACCAGCTGTGAAACGCATGCCTTTACCCATTCACCACCAAGCCGCTGAGCTCAGTGGCTCGGTGGTGCATGGGTAACGGTACCCATGCACCACCAGCTGAGGAAAAAAAAAGTCTGCCGTTTAGAATCCCCAATGTGGAATTCGATGATTTTGGTTCGATTTGGTAAAAATCATCACCACCAAGCCGCTGAGCTCAGTGGCTCGGTGGTGCATGGGTAACGCTACCCATGCACCACCAAATACCAGCTGAGGAAAAAAAAAAAACAATGTGGAATTTTGGTTCGATTTGGTAAAAATCATCACCACCAAGCCACGGAGCTCAGTGGCTCGGTGGTGCCTGGGTAACGGTACCCTGTCACCACCAAGCCACTGAGCTCAGTGACGGAGCTGACGGATTTTTCCAAAAATCGAGCAGCTCAGGCGCGGAGCTGACGGATTTTTAAAAAAATCGAGCAGCTCAGTTGGCAACTGACGGAGCTGACGGATTTTTCCAAAAATCGAGCAGCTCAGTCGTGACGGAGCTGACGGATTTTTCCAAAAATCGAGCAGCTCAGTCGTGACGGTGCTGACGGATTTTTCCAAAAATCGAGCAGCTCAGTCGTGACGGAGCTGACGGATTTTTCCAAAAATCGAGCGGCTCCAGCAAAATGTTGAAAATTTCCCTTTTTCCTTTAATTTAGTCTATTTTAGTGGGGTCTATTTTTTTGAAAAATTGGCTCTCTCGACGGTTTTTTTTCTCCAAAAAAAAATTGAACAATCCAGCCCTAAGGCCAACCACTGAGGGGAGGGGCCTCCATCCCTCAAACCTTTTTACATCAAAAATCCAACCCAAAGGTTAACAATCACCTAGGAGACTCTCCAGCCTTGCCATTTTTTCCTTTAGATAGCCTTCATATTTTTGGACGTAGGTAAACCCAGAGTTTACCTATGATTTGGTGTTATCCAGTCATCAAATTTATTCACAAACCATAGCGCCAGCCCAGAGCCCATCCATCACTACGGTTTCATTTTCCTCAAACCTACTTTGCAAAGAACGCAATCCAACCCACAGTTAATCAATCACTTGAGCCGTCCCAGATTTAAAGCCTACCTCCTGAAAACAAAAATCCAAGTGGTTTAGATGACACTCATGATTACAGAAATAGTGCGCTGTTATGCAGGTACTTGTTGTGGGATACACTGCAGGGGCTCACATCAGATACACTCCGCTGCAGACTGCAGTGATTTCTCCTCCAGGAAAAAAATGGTTGCCAGACTGGTTTCATTTGTTTTTTTTCTGGAAACCAAAACAGTGGTAACATGAAAAAATGTCTCCATCATGATTCAAAAAAAAAACGTCATTTTCCGAGAAAAGCACGTTTTTTCTTGAAACATACTAACTGTTTTTAAATGATTTTCCGGGAAAATGAAGCGTAAATTTGATGTAAGTTTGCATCAAACTTACACTTTTGAGGTGTAAGTTTACATCAAACTTACATCAAAGTTACACTGGTAAAGTGTAAGTTTGATGTAAACACTTACATGCACATGTGTAAGTTTGATGAACACTTACATGCACGAGGTGTAAGTTTACACCAAACTTACACTTACAAGTGTAAACTTACACTTCTCAGTGTAAGTTTGATGTAAACTTACACTTTTGATGATATGTAAGTTTGATGTAAACTTACATTCTTGATGTGTAAGTTTGATGTAAGTTTGCATCAAACTTACGCCTCAAAAGTGTAAGTTTGATGCAAACTTACATCAAACTTACACGTAATTTCCTGAAAATTATTCGGAAAATATATATTTGAAGAAAAACTTGGTTTTTCAACAAATATATTGAAGATTTTATCATGGTGGAGTCATGTGTTTCCAAAAATTACGTTGTTTCTTTTATTTTAAAAAAACAATAAAGGTTTGAACAAAAACTGGTTTCATGAAAAAAATCTTCAAACAAACACTTTATGGGATAGATTTTTCCATGACTCTTTGAATGAATTTGATGGCTGCGGGGGCCCAAGTCATTGTAAAACAATTGGATTGCACTTATCAGAAAATAAGTTTGCCTGGCAAGGCCCAAGTGATCGATTAAGTGTGGGTTGGATTGCATGTTGCGTAAACCAAAAATTATAGGTAAACTCCAGGTTTAACTGCTTAGAAAATATGAATGCTGAACACCCCAATTCATTGAGGTTGAGGTTGGGGTCTTTTTTGCTTTATACGGATTTTTTGAATAAATGTCAAACGTGGAGAGCCCCAGGTGATTGTTAATCTTTGTCTTGATTTTTTGACGTAGAAACGGTTGAAAGATGGAGACGCTTTGGTCAAATCTGGGCTGGATTGTCCTGGATTTGCCATTTAATTTTTTAACAAAATGAAGACAACCAATCCTCACCCTCACCAAGCATTCGTTCAATTTTTTAGTCTACTACTTTTTACCAATGAAAGGCAATCCAGTCAAATGAAAGGCCATCCTGTCTTGACATTCTATGTTTGTAAAACTGGTGCTACCCGAACTGATTTCAAAAAATGTTCCTTCAAACCCTTGGTTTGCCAATAATTTGGGGTTCTCTAGACTCCAAATTTGCTTTTAAAAAACCAACCCAGGGCTGAACCATCACTCAGGGACCTCTTTCTCGAGCCCACTGTTTTAAACTGAAAAAATGGATGGCAGCAAAAAAACAAACAAAAACATATGAACACTCGTCATGAACACGCATGAACACCCATGGGCACCCATGAGCACCTGAGCACGCATGAGCACCCATGAGCAATGAGCACCCATAAATTCACATGAATTCCTCTGAATGTTCATGGAAGCGTCATGTGTTCGAATAAAAAATCAGCTGGCAATTTACATGTTGAACCACATGTCTCACAGTTTTAAGCTCTTATGTTTGGTTTTTTGTTATTCAAGTTTTTGGTGTAAATTGTTTTTTGAACATTATTTCTTTGTTTATGTGTTATGTACTGTTGTTTTGTCCTGTGTTGGCTTTGCACCCCAGGAAGCAATCCATTGTTGCAAAACATGGTTTTTGACACATATATCTCATATATATATATATATATGTGTGTGTGTAGGGGTGTCTCAAAATGAGGTGTCCTTTTTTCCTCGTAAAGCAACCGTTTTGGAACCAAAAAAGGACACCTCATGTTGAGACATACCCAGGTGGGTGTGTGTGTGTGCATATATATATATGTATGTAAAACTTATATTTTTTTGACATGCGTTTTTTTTCTATCCTGTGTTAGTTTGTCCCATCCCAAAAATATCGTTTTTTTTTTTGCATGTGGTTTGACAGCCTCATCGTATCAGAAAAAAACTGTATCAAACCAAAACATGCTCCATTGAAAGTTACAATATCGAAATAAAACATGAAGAAACATAACAAAAATAAGCAAGAAAAAAAGGCTATCTATATAAATAACCTACAGGAAAAAATGTTATTTGACCATTCTGACTATTAGGCAAAACAGGCGTTTTACCTAATAGTTACAAACAAGAAGTTTACTAATAGTTAGAAAACACGATATAGTCTAATAGATAGAAATTAGCCTGGCCTGAGCTTTTGGGAAACCGGAAACCATATAAGAAACAATAACGACATGATCAAATTGACATGAAAATGATGAGATCCTTGCATGACATGTGATAAGAACTATGCAAAAAACCATGACACGATGATGAAAATTGTTGAGAAAGATGATGAAACGTGATGAACAACACATTCAAAACAATGACAAAATGATGACGTATTATGAGTAAGATGATGAAATGCGATAAAAAAACAGAAACAATGTCAAAATGAAGAAGATATGAGAAGCATGATGAACTATGATAAAACTATGTCAATGACACTGACACGATGCTGAAAGTTGATGAGAAAAATGCGGACGGTCGCAAAACCATGTCGAAAACAATGACGAAATGATGAGACTTGATGAGAAAATGATGAAATATGAGAATAACAATAAAAACATCGCAATATGATGAAAAATGATAAGAAAATGATAATGGTGAAAAGTGCAAACACCTTTCAAACAGTAACGAAATGATGAAAATGGATGAGAAAAATTAGGCAAAATGAAAAAAGAACACAGTCATGAAAATTGGCGAGACACATGATGAAACGTGATTAATTAAACAAAAAAAACATGTGACAAGGTGATGAAAATTGAGGAGAACCATGATGAAATGTGACAAGAGCAGTATCAAAACTATTACAAAAATTATTAATAAAACAACAGGAAGCAAATGATGACAAATACAGGTAAAAGCAATGGCAGGATCATGAAATTTAAGAGAACACAATTAAGGGTTTTAGTTTGGGGGTATTCAGCTAAGAGGTAGGCAATATTTTTGGTTCTTACATGCCACTGAGAATCTAGTCTATATATGTGTTTCCCCAATATTTTTTTCTGGCTCAGTGGGGTATGGGTCACGCTACCCATGCACTACCAAGCCGCTGAGCTCAGTGGCTCGGTGGTGAATGGGTAAAGGCATGGTTTCATAGCCGGTGGTGTATGGGTAACACCACCAGCTGTGAAACCATCATTTAAGACCATTTAAGTAGCCCAGGAATGATAAGTCGCCGGCCGTTAAAGAAGACAGCGGCATAAGACGCCGGCCGTTAGAGAAGAGAAAGAAGAGGAGTCAGCTCAGGACCGATGACTTTGTCAAGTTTTTACTCAGACTCCACGAGTCCCCACGATCTATTTTAAATTAGGTGAAGGAGGAACAGGAGGGGGCAGGGTAGGTGGTCCATAATGAGACCTCAGTTGAGGCTAACCCGTGGCAGCTCCTGGAACCGGTCTGTGACACAACTATGACAGCTGAGGACGCGTGAAGACAACCAGCCCTCGCCAAACATTTGTTCAAACACATGGTTGCCCACCTCTACTTCCCCCCAAAAAAACAGCCACGTTGCGCAGCATTCAAACTTATTTCAAAAAGTGCCCTTCAAACTTGGGTTTTGCCAAAAATTTGGGGTTTTGCAGTCTCCTAATTTCATTCCAAAAACAACCAGCCCGTGGATGAACAATCACTCCGGGACCTGCAACTGGTCACTAAGACACAGTTTTTGCAATCAAATAGCAGAAAAATAAGCCAACACACCAACCGTGTTTTTGGAAATTCAAGAACTGGGTGGCAGCCAAAAAAAAAAGACACATGAACACCCATGAACACAAATTAAATGAACAATGAGCACCCATGAATTCACATGAGCTCCTTTGAACCTCAAAACCGATGCAGCTGATAAATACATTTTGTAGTGTTGGTTTTGCATGTCTTGATGTAAAATATGTTCTTATTGGGCGGGTTTCCTTGCCCAAAAGTGTTTGCTGGTTTCGTTGGGTCCGCGAGGGCACCTGCGGAGCCTGATTTTGGGTATAGAAAGGCACGCGCGAAGATCCAACAAAAAAAAATAAAGTGTAGCCCCGGAGTTAGTGAGTTTTGTTTTTGGTGTTTTATCCTGTGCTGGCTTGGCGCCCCGAAAACTATCCATCGCTATTGTTGCAAAACATGTTTTTGTTATATATTGTTTTTTGACGTCTGCGTTTTTGTTCCATGCTGCGTTGGTTTGCCCCATCCAAAATATTTGTACTGAAATGTTCAGATTCACCTTAGCACAAAAAGATTCACTTTAGCACAAACAGATTCACTTCAGACCCACATATATCCTGAGTAAACAACATATATCACTCTATATCATTCACAAAAGAGAAAATATTTGCCAAACAACATATATAGTTTCAAATATATCTTAACATACTTTTAAAATTCAAAAATCAAACGTGGAAAAGATTGTGTCTGAAGCTTAAAATGTTGAAACCATAGCTTTGTTCAAAGAAGGACAAAGCGCTAAAAAAACAAAGTGTTTAGGTTATTCGACTAAATAGACTATTTAGGCAAACAGGCAAACAGCCTCATGGTCAGAAAATGAAACAACCTAATAGGTAGAATTTAACCTTCAAAACAAAATAGCCTAATAGATAGAAATTAGCCTAACCTGAGCTTTTGGGTTGTTTCATTTTTGATCATTTTCTCATCAGTTTTCATGACATTGACATTTTATATATTGGTTTTCTCATGTTTCATCAGTTTCCTCCTCAATTTTATCATTTCGTCATTGTTGTCACACAGTTTTGTGACGTTTCACCATTTTCTCATCAATTTTCAGGATTTTGATGGTTTCTTTTCTTTACATTGTTCTTTATCATATTTCATAATGTTTGTCGTTTGTTTTTTGAGATGATGTTTTTCAGAAAAATGGGAGAAATGCGTTTTCGCGTCGTCAGTAAGCAGTTTTTTTGGTGCTTACCACCATTCCGGAACTATATAAAAAAATGGTTTAGATTCAGTCCAGAGTCCAGAGTAGTCGGTAAGTCAAAGTAGTAAGTCGCAAGTAGTAAGTCGCAAGTAGTAATTCGCAAGTAGAAAGTCGCAAGTAGTAGGTAGGTAGGTAGGTAGGTAGGTAGGTAGGTAGGTAGGTAGGTAGGTAGGTAGGTAGGTAGGTAGGTAGGTAGGTAGGTAGGTAGGTAGGTAGGTAGGTAGGTAGGTAGGTAGGTAGGTAGAGGTAGGTAGGTAGGTAGGTAGGTAGAGGTAGGTAGGTAGAGGTAGGTAGGTAGGTAGAGGTAGGTAGGTAGAGGTAGGTAGGTAGAGGTAGGTAGAGGTAGGTAGAGGTAGGTAGAGGTAGGTAGAGGTAGGTAGAGGTAGGTAGAGGTAGGTAGAGGTAGGTAGAGGTAGGTGGAGGTTGGTGGAGGTAGGTGGAGGTAGGTGGAGGTAGGTGGAGGTAGGTAGGTAGGTAGTCAGTAGTAGTAGGTAGGCTAGTAGCTAGGGTAGGTAGTAGTAGGTAGGTAGGTAGTAGGTAGTGGGTAGTCAGTAGTTAGTAGCTAGTAGTAGTAGCTAGTAGCTAGTAGTTAGTAGATAGTAGGTAGTAGGTAGTAGGTAGAACGTAGAGAGTAAAAAGTAGTAAGTAGTAAGTCAGTAAGTCGTAAGTAGCAAAAGTAGTAGCGCGCGCGCTCGCCTCGCGGAAATCCGGGGCATAAATTCCCGGAAGTAGTTTTATTATTAATTTTGCCGTCTACATTTGGCTAAGACCGCGCGCGCTATCAGCCAATTAATACCGCTAGCGCGCGCGCGCGCCTCGCGGAAATTCGGGGCATAAATTCCCGGAAGTAGCGTTTTGCCTTATAACGGGTCTACTTTTGGCTAAGACCGCGCGCGCTAAGTCGGCCAAAATAGCGCGCGCGCTCGCCGGAAATCCGGGGCATAAATTCCCGGAAGTACCGTTTTGCCTTATAACGGGTCTACTTTTGGCTAAGACCGCGCGCCCTATCGGCCAATTAATAGCGCTAGCGCGCGCGCGCGCCTCGCGGAAATTCGGGGCAAAAATTTCCGGAAGTAGCGTTTTGCGTTATAACGGGTCTACTTTTGGCTAAGACCGCGCGCGCTATCGGCCAATTAATAGCGCTAGCGCGCGCGCGCCTCGCGGAAATTCGGGGCATAAATTCCCGGAAGTAGCGTTTTGCCTTATAACGGGTCTACTTTTGTCGGCCAAAATAGCGCGCGCGCTCGCCTCGCGGAAATCCGGGGCATAAATTCCCGGAAGTAGCGTTTTATAACGGGTTTACTTTTGGCTAAGACCGCGCGCGCTATCGGCCAATTAATAGCGCTAGCGCGCGGGCGCGCGCCTGGCGGAAATTCGGGGCATAAATTTCCGGAAGTAGCGTTTTGCCTTATAACGGGTCTACTTTTGGCTAAGACTGCGCGCGCTAAGTCAGCCAATATTAGCGCGCGAGCGCGCCTCGGAACCCGTACTTTTGGCTTAAACTGCGCGCGCTAAGTCGGCCAAAATAGCGCGCGCGCTCGCCTCGCGGAAATCCGGGGCATAAATTCCCGGAAGTAGCGTTTTGCCTTATAACGGGTCTACTTTTGGCTAAGACCGCATGCGCTATCGGCCAATTAATAGCGCTAGCGCGCGCGCGCCTCGCGGAAATTCGGGGCATAAATTCCCGGAAATAGCGTTTTGCCTTATAACGGGTCTACTTTTAGCTAAGACCGCGCGCGCTAAGTCGGCCAAAATAGCGCGCGCGCTCGCCTCGCGGAAATCCGGGGCATAAATTCCCGGAAGTAGCGTTTTGCCTTATAACGGGTCTACTTTTGGCTAAGACCGCGCGCCCTATCGGCCAATTAATAGCGCTAGCGCGCGCGCGCGCCTCGCGGAAATTCGGGGCATAAATTTCCGGAAGTAGCGTTTTGCCTTATAACGGGTCTACTTTTGGCTAAGACCGCGCGCGATAAGTCGGCCAATATTAGCGCGCGCGTGCGCCTCGCGGAAATCCGGGGCATAAATTTCCGGAAGTAGCGTTTTACCTTATACAGTAAAAGCTAGGGTCTACTTTTGGCTAAGACCGCGCACGCTAAGTCGGCCAATAAAAGCGCGCGCGTCGCGGAAGCAGCGTTTTGCCTTTTATAACTGGTCTGCGTGCCGCGCGCTGCCCGGAGCATAGTATCCTAAATTAAATTGCAGTCTGTGGAATTTCCCCTTCAGTGGCGGTAGTTAGTAGGTAGGTAGGTAGGTAGGTTAGGTTAGGTTAGGTTAGGTTAGGTTAGGTTAGGTTAGGTTAGGTTAGGTTTTCACTGCAGATTACGTTAAGGATATGATCACCGACATTTCTTGAGATTCCATGGGCTTCAGGGTATTTGCCGGAGAGCCGAAGTTTCAGCAGCCGCTTACGGCCCAGGGTTTAGGACGTCGCTCAAGGCCCTTGGGGCCGCACATGCATGGATCCTGGTGCGAAAAAGCTTGACTTTCAGTGTTAGATTCCACGGCAAGGAGACCGGGTGAACTTGACGCTTTGCGCTCAGCGACATTCACGGCCCTTGACGAGACTCTCCTCTTGGCTTTAGCTTCTTCATATTCTATTCTTCATATTCCATTCTTCATATTCCATTCTTCACTTTCCATATCCCAATCTGCTTCTTTTAGCTCTGAGAAATTCACTCCATTCTTCACATTCGTGTCATTCTTGTTGATTTGATTGTGCAACAGCCTCCCTTAGCATGCGGTTTGAGAAAGAAGTCTTGACATCATGTGGTTTGCGGTGGAGCAAGCTTACTGGAAGGGCAGAATTGCCTGCGTGCAGCACAGAATCATTACTGGATGAAATGTGGTGCGCAGTGGTCCTTGCTCTTGCTTCTCCTGACCAGTTGCGTTTCTGGCTTTGTGTATTAGCTGACTTGCAGGCGTGGTTGCTAGAGGTCGTTTTCCCTTCACACATGAAGACGCACAGACATGGTGGTGACCTCACACTTCTGTTAGCATCCTTGTTGACAATGCAGGGTTTGTTACAGCTATCAGCTCATCGGTCCGCACCTTGGGCAGTCCGAATTTGTCATTTGGCTTCAGGCCCCTTGCGCCGGTTGTTTTTCCATTTGCCTTCAGATCCAGAGGCGGTAGCCCAAGCAGTAGCCTTCTTACGACACTGCGTGGAAACAGCTGGGGTCGACGATGAGGCTTGTGTCTACACTTTGTTCAATCAAGGCCGGTGGTATGTGGGCAAGGCAGTGCTTGCGCGAAGCCATGGAAAATTGGGCGTGGTGAGCAGGATCATGGAGCACCTGACTTCTGTTTTACGGACACGTTCAGCGGCTGCCAGAACAACTCGAGCTATCCTTTTACGACAGCGTCCAGCGTCAGAGATTTGTTTTTTGATCTTGAAACGTGGGCCGCATACTTGGATTCGGGCCTGTGAGGCAGTTGCTATCCGTTGTCTAAGACCCCTTGCCAACCAAGGACAGTGCTTGCCAATGAGGCGTAAGAAATGTCATCGTAGTCGAAAACGCCCTCCTCCACGTTTTCGGCGGCGGAAAGAGGTTTCCTTTTGGGAGTCGCCGGTTTGTTTGCAGCGGCAATGCAAGATAGCGCAGCAAAAGTTGAGCCGCCCATTTGGAAACCTTGCTCCCAGTTGGACAGTGCAGACTTTTTCAGCAGCATATCGCAGCAAACAGAAAGAGCAATATGCAAAGTGGGGCCTCCAAGGGCCGATTTCCATTTACGCAACCCGACAAGGAGGGCTTTTAGCTTTGTGGGCTTGTTCAAAGCATGCGCACCTGGATTTGCGCCTTCTCTTGAAGGGTAGGGGCCCGGCCCGTGCAATTTTGCGGTTAGCTCATTTGATCTCCTTGGTTCATGGATATGTCAGACAGAGCAATGGCTTTCGCCACGTCGATCGGCTTTTGGCCAGATACCATTTGCCGTCCAGACGGCATCGCTGGTTCCCATGCTTGACTCCCGAAGAACGACAGCAAGTTAGGCATGCAGTGACAGTGGCAGCTCGGGCTTGCGCCGCTCTACATGGACAATTTTTGTACCATTGGATCATGGCCCGGGTTCATTTCACTACGAGGGCAGTTCCCCGCCTGAGTGATCGCCGAAATGCTGTTCAATGTTCAAAGCTGATTCGCGTCTCAGATGTTTGGGAGCAAGGATTTTTTGAATGGGAACACTGGCGGCGGGGTGCAGAAGTGAAGAAGTTGCCTGGAAATTGGGCTGTTCCGGACCAAAAAGCTATCTGGGCAAAATCTCCAGTGGTTCATGAGCTGAGGGCGTGGCACGTGGACAACCATTTTCCGCGCCAGATCGGCCGTGCATCTTTGCGTGCGTGGTCCTCGGTGCATCGGTCAGCGAATGACTATGCAACTGCCGAGGAATCGGCGTACGTGGAAGTTTTGACATCAAAAGGCAGCGATGTACTACTCCAAGATGACAAGGACAAGAAATCTACCTGGACCATGCCTTTTGCGTGTTTTGCGACGACATTGCTGTGCTTGGTTCTGCTGGACACTCAGTGGGACGCAACTGCTATTTCTGTGGAGCAGCTCAGCACTCTGGTATATGGTGTTTCCTTGTTTGCCATCCCAGCAGCACTCCGACGAGGGCCTCTTCCAAAGACAAGTTTTGCGCCCTATATGTACCCGTTTGTGAAGGCCAAGTGTTTCGCAGCTTCGGGTGGCCATACCTGTCAGAAGATTGGCCATTCTTGCCTGCGCAAGGTGGTGTCTTTCGTACATGTGCCATGGAGGCGAGCATGGCGCTTGGGAGGCCGAGCAGTTCAAATTTTGATCAGCAGTACAGGACCCGGGTTTTCTGTATGGAAGCTCAAGCAGGTGGTGCCGATATTCCGGCAAAAGTTTGGCATGCTTCGTTGGGGGCCGGATCCACAAGAATGCATTTGCTGCAATGGTCCCAAATGGTATACAACACTCTTGGTGGCGGACGCAGCTCAAATGTATGAACAGGTTGACAGTCGTCTTGTTTTGGATGCTTTTGACGCAAAAGCAGCATTGTTGTTGCAGTTGCAGGAAAAAGATACCATCACAGTCAGACGACAGTTTCCAGTGCGCGGCTGGCCCGGAGGTTCGATACACACCCGCTCCCGGAACTTCATCGTTTTTTCTGTTGCCCAGCTTCGACGGATGCTTCAGGCCAGTTGTATGCTGAGATTTGCCAGCATAGGGAATCTGGTTGTGAAGGCTCGGGGCTTGGTTATAGGCGGGTTACTCAGCATGATTTCAGCAGTGTGCTTGCTCAGTTTTGAGGAGGAGCAATTTTTGCAAGGTGGTTGGACCAGAGTTTGGCAGGTGCCGCCACAATGGGAGATCCATGAGCTCTTTTTCGGTTTGCGGTATGTTGACGATTTGCTCCTAGTCAGCGGTAGTCTTTGCCATCAATGTTTGAGGACCGGTTTATGCAGCATGTTTTCTGTTCACTTTGATATCAACCTGGAGGAAGCTGAGCAAACTTGGACGGATCTTGTGTTTAGCGTTGACCCCATGACGCGAGGAGTATCCTGGACGGCCAAAAATCTCAACCGGCTCTGGGTGCAAGGAAAAGGGGACAAGAAGAAGGAAAGGTATGTGCCATTTTTGGGAAGGTTGCAGTGCCCATTTGGAATGCTCCGATGTTTATTACTTGGTCGATTAGCTCGTTTGCGGGAATTGGAATTGCCGGCTGAGTCGCAGTTGGTTTTGCTGTTTGAAGAAATCCAGGAGCTGATTTTGGAAGGATATCCGATAAGTATTTTAAGAGCTGTCATTCATTCGCTGCCTTTGCATACCTGTCGCCTTTTAAGCCTACGTAGGGCCATCCGAGTGTTAGATAATAAGCGGCGCGTGAGACGACAAACCAATGCTTGATAAGATAATGACTTGTTGGCCCATACATGGCTCAGTATTGTTCAGCTTTAGATTTTTTTGTTGATGCTTTTACTACTTTTGACTTATGTATTCGGTTTCAGTTTCATCATTGCTGCTAGGATGGGTTTCGCAGGAGATATGGGTTTGTTTTATGTCCAATGGTAGGAACATGTTTGTCTCTGTTGTCTTTTAGGTTTGACTTTAATTATGACAAGTTTTGGTGCGCCGCATCTCCATGAAACCCAGTGGATGCCCTTGTTGGGATTTGCAGAAGCCCGACTTGTCGGCATAGTGCATGTGCTTTGGCTTGGTTTTTCATTGGACACGGTTGATGGAGTGCAGCCTTGCCGCCGTAGCTGTTCTGTGTCTCTCCATACCCGGAGCACATGAGGCCAGCCCTGAAAGCGTTGTTCTTCCTGTGCCTCTTTGTAGAGGTATGGGTTGTGGATGCTGGGGGGCGCGGTCAGCCGACAAAGGGCCATGGCCGGAAGCATGAGAGCTTTGGCAGGGATTCCCGACATTCCTATTTTTACTATGACCATGATCGCCACCGTGAACGGCGGGAATCGTCTCACTCACGCCGCCGGCGCCGCCGAAAGTCCAGATCAGAATCCCGGACTCCTGACAAACGTAAGTCTTCTGACAAGCTGCCGAAAAATTCACCAGGTTATGAAGAGTACAAGAGGCAGAAGCAAGAAGCAGCAGCTTGGCAGGAGCGTCGTTTGCAGGCAGAAGCGCTTGCAATGTGTTTGGAAGAACGGGAGCAGCTCAAGCAAGCTGCAGTGGCTGCGGGCGTGCCAAAGGCACCGCCGGGCCAGACTGTGCATGACACGTCAACTGCGCAAGGTAGCGCCGTCCCAAAGCTGCCCAGCAAGCACACAACACAAGTCCAAGACCCCCCTAAGGAAAGTAGCCTTGCAGATGTTAAGATCCCTGTTGTTTCGCTTAAATTGCTGGAGGCAGAATTGGGCCACGCTGTTGATTTGGGACAGTCACCATTGTCAGCTAAATCCCTTGAAGCCCTAATTGTCCAGCCGAAGCGAGGGCTTGGCAAGAAGCTTGACCAATTCATAAGCCGGTATGGGAAAGACGCGCCACCAGCAAGGGTGGCAGCCAAGGCTAAGATGGTAGCTGCGATTTTGGGAAACCTTCAATTCTGAAACTGGAAAATCCTACTTGGGGTTTGGTTTGTTGGTTTTTTCTGTGGGATGATGTTTTGTTTGTGGAAACCTGTGACGTCAATCCCCCTTCCAGTTCATTGGTCGCGTAGTTTGGAGGTTTTCCAGGCGTGGTATACCATTCACATTTCCCATTATGATGTGGCTTGGTATTGGGAATCGCTTTCAGGGATCCCAGTTGTAGCTCCTGGAGCCACAGTGATGTTTGCAGGTTTTTTGAAGAAGATGGTGCGCACGCATATTTTGGATGTGGCATAATTAGAAGCTTTTCCCGGCGAATGATGGCAGATACCAGTAGCCGTTCAGTTTGGTTTTCGTTGATCGGTTTTGTGATGAACATGATCTCAGAAGCAGCCGATGGCAGATTATGTGAAGCACATGATCACAGGAACTTTTCACTGCAGATTACGTTAAGGATATGATCACCGACATTTCTTGAGATTCCATGGGCTTCAGGGTATTTGCCGGAGAGCCGAAGTTTCAGCAGCCACTTACGGCCCAGGGTTTAGGACGTCGCTCAAGGCCCTTGGGGCCGCACATGCATGGATCCTGGTGCGAAAAAGCTTGACTTTCAGTGTGTGTAGGTTAGGTTAGGTTAGGTTAGGTTAGGTTAGGTTAGGTTAGGTTAGGTTAGGTTGGTAGGTAGGTAGTGGGTAGTGGTTAGGGGTAGTAGTTAGGGGTAGTAGTTAAGTAGATAGTAGAAAGGTAGATAGTAGTCTAAAGTAGAAAGTAAAAAGTAGAAACTAGTAAGTAAGTAGTAAGTAGTAAGTAGTAAGCAGCAGGAGTAGTAGTAGGAGTAGTAGTAGGAGTAGTAGTAGGAGTAGTAGTAGTAGCAGTAAGTAGTAGTAGTAGTAGTAGTAGTAGTAGTAGTAGTAGTAGTAGTAGTAGTAGTAGTAGTAGTAGTAGTAGTAGTAGTAGTCGTGGTAGTCGTAGTCGTAGTCGTAGTAGTAGTAGTAGTAGGAGTAGGAGTAGTAGTAGGAGTAGTAGTAGCAGGTAGTAAGTAGTCAAAGGAAGTTGGGAAGCAATTTCCGAGTTACGAATGACTTTTTACTTGGTGCAATTGACTATGATGAAGGGTGGTAGATCCTGTAACAATACATAATGTACCAATACATGACAAACCAATAAGAAGCAATGAAATTGACCTTGAGGAAGGGTGGTAGATCATATAACAATACATAATATAACAATACATAATGTACCAATACATAACAAAAGAATAAGAAGCTATGAAATTGACCTTGAGGAAGTGATGATGAAGGGGAGTGGTGACGAAGGGAAGTGGTGAGGAAGGCAAGTGGTGACGAAGGGAAGTGGTGAAGAAGGGAAGTGATGATGAAGGGGAGTGGTGACGAAGGGAAGTGGTGAGGAAGGGAAGTGGTGAAGAAGGGAAGTGGTGACGAAGGGAAGCGGTGAAGAAGGGAAGTGATGATGAAGGAGTGGTGACGAAGGGAAGTGGTGAGGAAGGGAAGTGGTGACGAAGGGAAGCGGTAAAGAAGGGAAGTGATGATGAAGGGGAGTGGTGACGAAGGGAAGTGGTGAGGAAGGGAAGTGGTGACGAAGGGAAGTGGAGAGGAAGGGAAGTGATGATGAAGGGGAGTGGTGAGGAAGGGAACTGGCAACCATGAAGGGGAGTGGTGCATGATGTTGCAAGGGCTCTGTTTTGGGGAGGAAGCCGGAGCACGAAACCTTGTGTTTTTCCGTGTAAAGTGGCTGCAGGCGACGATGAAAGGTACCTCGTCTGTGCGGCGGGTGCGGCTGCGGTCGGTTTATCGTTTTTTTTTTGGCCGCAGTGTAACGGTGGCTTCAAGCTGCTTTGGGTGTGCTTGTGTGTGCGTAGTTATAGGGTGTTTTGGAATCTGTGCTTGCAGATCGCATTGGAATGGCTGCATGATGTTGCAAGGGCTTTGTTTTGGGGAGGAAGCCGGAGCGCGAAACCTTGTGTTTTTCCGTGTAAAGTGGCTGCGGCCGGCGATGAAAGGTACCTCGTCTGTGCGACGGGTGCGGCTGGGGTCGGTTTATCGTTTTTTTTTGCCGCAGTGTGACGGTGGCTTCAAGCTGCTTTGGGTGTGCTTGTGTGTGCGTAGTTATAGGGTGTTTTGGAATCTGTGCTTGCAGATCGCATTGGAATGGCTGCATGACTGTTGTCATTTGGTGTTCTGGTGTTGTTCTGTGCGTAGATAGGTGCAAGTTTGCGAGTTGCTGCTGCGAACCGCATTGTAATGGCTGCATGATGTTGCATGGGCTTTGTTTTGGGGAGGAAGCCGGAGCGCGAAACCTTGTGTTTTTCCGTGTAAAGTGGCTGCGGCCGGCGATGAAAGGTACCTCGTCTGTGCGACGGGTGCGGCTGGGGTCGGTTTATCGTTTTTTTTTTGCCGCAGTGTAACGGTGGCTTCAAGCTGCTTTGGGTGTGCTTGTTTGTGTGCGTAGTTATAGGGTGTTTTGGAATCTGTGCTTGCAGATCGCATTGGAATGGCTGCATGATGTTGCAATCGTCTTTTTCTCGCTTTGTTGTCGAGATCCGGTTTTGAGCTGCAATTTCCGACGCCATTGCACGTAGTTCTATTGTGTTTTGCAACTCAGTCTCTGCAGATCGCATTGGAGTGGCTGCGTCAAGGTTGCTTGGTGCAGCGGCTGCATGCGTAATACTATTGTCTTTTGCAGCTGAAGATTGTAAATCGTATGGAGTGGCTGCATCCAGGCTGCGAAAGTGAATTGTCAGCAGATTTTCCCAATTTTGGCGCTAATAATTTTCCTTTTAAAATTTCTTTTAAAAAGTGCACCAAAATCGTCTTTTTTTCGCTTTGGCGTCGAGATCCGGTTTTGGAGCTGCAATTTCCGATGCCATTGCACGTAGTTCTATTGTGTTTTGCTACTTAGTCTCTGCAGATCGCATTGTAGTGGCTGTGTCAAGGTTGCTTGGTGCAGCGGCTGCATGCGTAATACTATTGTCTTTTGCAGCTGAAGATCGTAAATCGTATTGGAATGGCTGCATCAAGGCTGCGAAAATGATTTGTCAGCAGATTTTCCCAATTTTGGCGTTGATAATTTTCCTTTTAAAATTCCTTTTAAAAAGTGCTTCAAAATCGTCTTTTTGTCGCTTTGGCGTCGAGATCCAGTTTTGGAGCGGAGTACTTTGTGCAAGTTTTGTGGTACAAAGTAGTACTGGGAAGTAATTTTTGCAAGCTTTGTAGTGCAAAGTAGTATTGGGTGCACGCTGTGTAGTACCAAGTAGTATATACTGAGAAGTAGTACTGGGAAGTAGTTTGTCAGCTAGTTCGTGGATGTAGGTTGCTATTTCGAGTTTTGTGTGCGATATTGATGTAGGTAAATGTTGTGACATTGATGTTCAGGAACAAGCTATAGAACTCTTGATTAGAAACCACGGTGGCGATGTGTTGTGGCCGCAGCTGTTTGCATTTTCCAGGAGGCAAACATGTGTAGCAAGAAAGAATTGGGAACGCGCATTTGTCAGAGGTGTCATGTCTTCAGGTCTCATGGTTAGACACGAAGATTTTCTCATGTTTTGGAGCGGTTAGTGGATGAGAAAGGTATGCATGATGAGACAGCCATGCTCATAATTTCGGACGTCGCAGTGCGCAAGGAGACGTGGCAGCGCGGCCCGTTTCCTAAGACGCGGTGGAGCCATGGCGCAATCGGGGACCTTTGCTGATCTGTTGTCATACATCGAGAAGGAAGCGGCGACTTTGAAGGTGCTGGAATGTAAGACGTTGAAAGCTTGTCTAAGCACCGGAAAATGTTGGAAGTATTACAAGATGTATCTTGCTCTTGAGAAAACCTTTTCGGCCGAACAGACTCAGGTGATACAAGAATGGGAAAAAGAAAACTGCGTGTCAGATGTGCGAGCAGCCTTTCGGAAGTTTTGTGCTGCTGCAGAAGCGCACTTAGAGGAGATGAAGGCTTTGGGAAAAGGCACATTGCGTGAATCTCCTTGACAGGTAACAACTACACCATGTTTACACTTGCCGTTGCGATTTGATGCAATGCATCAACGCTTGGCATTAATGACTTCAATATTGTAAATATTTTCTGGTCTACGCCTTTTGGCATGTAGAAGAACCAACATGAGTTACGCTCAACCTTGCTGACGTGCAGAAGCGCCGAGAAGAGCTCAGATGAGATGAAGTGTGGAGTGTGAAGAGTGCAGTGTGAAGTGTGGGGCGTGAAGAGTGCAGCGTGAAGTGTGAAGTGTGGAGTGTGAAGAAAGCAATGAGAAGTGAGAAGTGTGAAGTGTGGACTGTGAAGTGTGAAGTGTGGAGTGTGAAGTGTGGATTGGGGAGGGTGCAGTGTGAAGTGAGAAGTGTGAAGTGTTGATTGCGAAGGGTGCAGTGTGAAGTGTGAAGACTGTCAAGTGTGAAGTGTGACGTGGAGCTTCAAATGTGACATGTGCAACACGACACCAGTTTCGCAGAGTGCACGCACGCACGGGCTTGGCTGGCGCACGGCGCATGCAAGTTCTATAGATGAGAAAGGTCTCATATATATCTTTAAGGCAACTTCCGCCCCGCCTCGTGCGGGTACTACTGGTAAGTAGTAAGTAGTAAGTAGTAAGTAGTAGTAGTTAGTAGTAGTTAGTAGTAGTTGTTAGTAGTAGTTGTTAGTAGTAGTTGTTAGTAGTAGTTGTTAGTAGTAGTTAGTAGTAGTTAGTAGTAGTTAGTCAGTAGTAGTCAGTAGTAGTTAGTCAGTAGTAGTCAGTAGTAGTCAGTAGTAGTCAGTAGTAGTCAGTAGTAGTCAGTAGTAGGAGTAGTAGTAGTAGTAGTAATAGTAGTAGTAGTAGTAGTCTACTCGTCGTTGGCATAGCTGGCCAGATAGGCATATTGTCCATTTTTTCACTCGGTAAGTAAACACACGAGAAACCAAAATTTTTACACGAGAAGCCAATATTTTTTCTACAAAAAAGGGGAAAAATGTGGATGCTTAAACGGCGGCCAGATATACTATTGTTGACAAATCACCTGAATTTTGGGACCCCAAAATCAGAGTCCGGCTACATTCCACGAGGGTTTTTGGGGAGTGTTTACCGACTGGGGGAAAAACTGAATGAATTTGATGTTTATTACGATCATGTATGATAGGCTCTTGGAAAAATAACAGGTCTTGGGAGTATCGACACCTTTTTTCTCTCTAAGACCAAGTACAGAAAGGTATATCTGTGAGTCCGTACATTCGGACATATCCAAAAGAACAGGGTAAAAAAATGTAAAAAAGTAAAAAACAATACTTCTATGCCACCATTCGTCACAACACAGTGACCTTTTCATCGGACGGCCGTGCTTTTCTTCCACAACTGTCATTAAATCGAACTACTTCCCCCCTCGCACTGTTGAGGTTGGAAGCACATAGGGCAATATCGTCACAAAACCAGGTTGATGGGTTTCTGGAGAAGAGCAGTTACCACTGCATTTCATGAGACTAACCCATGTTAATATTATTAATACAATACGATTTACTATGTACTGTATAATGTATAACTTGAGAGGAATGCTGGAAACACGAAAGATAGGAGGGAGTGCTGTGGGTTGTGTAACATGAAGGCTGCCAGTTTCTTCTTTTCATCCAATGCAGCATGGCAGGCCAGGAGTGTTGTGGCTAGGATATGCTGGGATCGGGTGGCTTACAGAGAGAGCTGACCTCAGGCAAAGGGTTTTCCAGGTTCCGCTTCAGGTTCTTGTGCTGTATACTGCTGCAATCACTGTGCCTTGCGGTGCGAAGGGTGTGCGCGTCACTGTCTGTAGTAGTAGCGTTGAACGGCGCTGACAAAGACAATTGCGCAAATTCTTGCTGTCGAGGAAAAAACACTCAAACGCCTTGGACCAGGGCCGCCCGAATACTAAAAACAAATACATAAACGCTGCACGTCCCCAGCGACCCCACACAAAAGGAAAAGTAGCTTGCACAGCAAGCGGAGAACCAGGTAGCTAGGCGCTACCTTTCGTGATATATATATATATATCATATAATTTATAATCATATATACATATATTAATTCAATATAAATTGTTATATAGTCTCCTGGTTTATTTGGAAAATATCGCATGTTTTCTATATTTAGTTCTATTTAGTTGCCAACGTCGCTGCAGGGCGCCTGGGTGCTTTGTCGTTTTTTGGGGGCGGGGTGGGACGTTAACATTCATGTACATGTTACGTTGATCATGTTTCGTTGATGATGTTCAGCGGTGGGGTAGGGTGGGATGTTAACGTTCATGTACATCATGTACATTGTATATACATGTTCTGCTGATGATGTTACATTGGTTGTGTTACGTTGATGATGGTGGTGATCTATCTTTTGGATTTGTGCTGTGTGAGATAGGATATAGTCATGCGGAGGCTTTGAAGTCGGTTTACCTTCGAATGATTCGACTGGAGCAAAAGGTATGGCATTGGATGTGGCGCAGAACAAACACGCTGGGAAACAGTTCACAGAAGTTGGCTGCCATGAGCAAATTGTTTCATGGCTAGAAGTAGTTTTTGGAAAGGGAGAAAAAGGCCTGCAGAGCTCGATGTTTGCAGTTACAAGGGGAATTGGACACAGAGACCCTTAAAACCAGGCGCCTCTCAGCGCCGTTCCCATGTACCCCGTGCTCCATCTGTCCTGCACGACAGCCTCCAAGCCTCTCAAAGCATTCCGTGAGACCAAACTGGGAACCTGAGTTCGCTGCTGCCTCCCCCCCTTACGTTTGTTTGACTATGACCCCAATGAACTGCGGTCATCACCATAAACCCAACAGTGAAGCTATATCGAACTGGTAAGTGCACACGCACTGGCCACAAGAGCTATGAAGAGGTTTCTAGTCGCCTTGTCATGGTCCCGAAATCGCTAGACCCCAATTTCTGACCGTTTAAAGAAGACAGCATTTAGATATGACATCACAAAAATCCAACAAATTCTCCAAAAATGATCATCCCAAATTCATAATCTGTTGGACTTGAAGGATTTTAGGGATACCCAATTTTTGACCAGTCCTTTTCTTTGTTGTAACAAAATGGATCCCATCACTGAGGCTCCCCGCGCTCGCGGTATGACCTGTGAATGAATGTATGCCCATGCCTGTGTATGCCCATGCCTGTGTATGCCAGTATATAAATGTATTCACACTCAACACATACATATGTGCATGTATATATCTATGTATGTATGTAGAATATATATATATATATATATTTGTATATACACATGCACACATCCCAATATACACACATACAAATACATGTGTATGACCAAAATATACAAAAAGATACCATGGACATAAGACATAAGCAGCTAAGAAAAATGGTAGATAAGGCAAGGTCTAGCTGATGATTCTGCAATGTGCTCAGGTGGATCCTTTACAATTGGCAAGAAACATGCAAAAGCAACCTTTCCACGTTGCTAATCCAACCTTGCAAGGTGACATTTCCCCAGAAAAGGATACACATTTTGATAGTTGGCCATTGAAGGTGTAGATTTCGAGATAGGTCTCCTCACGGGCCTCCGGGCACACGAGGAATCCACGGGCACACGGGCACACGAGGAATCCACGGGCACACGGGCACACGGGCACACGGGCCTGGCAGTCCAGAGGCCCACAGGCACCCGGGCACACGAGCAATCCACGGACACACAGGCGCAGGAATCAAAGAAACTCAGGTAACATGACGGAAGAATAACAACATTGCCGCGGAATAACGGCGAGCACACATAAAGGAATCTACGGTAGACGGAGCCAAAATGACACATGTGGAAACTAACTTGGGATCAAGGCAAAACAGCGACATTAAGCTGCACGCAAACGACACGGCAAAGACAGCGACATGCCATCTACAGCAGACAGCGCCGAAACGCCGCATGTCGACATTAATTTTAGATCAAGGCATCACAGCACAGCGGAACAAAGTTGCATGCAAACAACAAGGCAACCACATGGTCATGCAACAATGCAACAAGAAGGAATGTCAAACAAACACCGAGGTCTACAACGACGGGCAACGAGCTCATGCTGCTATGAAACCACGCTGCGGCAACCGCTTGACACACAGACAGACAGACAGACAGACAGATAGATAGATTAATTAGAAAGAAAGATTAATTGGATAGATAGATCAATTAGATAGATAGATTAATTAGGTAGATAGGTTAATTAGATAGATAGATTATTTAGATAGATAGATTTTAATTAGGTAGATATATTAATTAGATAGATAGATTATTTAGATAGATAGATTAATTAGGTAGATATATTAATTAGATAGATAGATTAATTAGATAGATAGATTAATTAGATAGATAGATTTTTTAGACGAATTCGTTAGTTAGTTTGTTAGTTCGTTAGTTAGATAGTTAGATAGATAGATAGATAGGTAGATAGGTTGATAGGTAGATAGGTAGATAGGTAGAGGTAGATAGATAGATAGATAGATGGATTGAATAATCAGATAGATTGATTAATTAGATAGATAGATTAATTATAATTAGATAGATTGATTAATTAGATAGATAGATTAATTAGATAGATCGATTAATTAGATAGATTGATTAATTAGATAGATCGATTAATTAGATAGATAGATTTATTAGATAGATAGATTTATTAGATAGATAGATTAATTAATTAGATAGATAATTAGATAGATAGATAGATAGGTAGATAGATAGATAGGTAGATAGATAGATAGATAGACGGATACATAGATACATAGATACATAGATAGGTACATAGGCAAAAGGATAAATCCAAAAGTAGAAAGGGAGACGAGGAATCTACGGTAGACCGGGCCAAAACGACACATGTGGAAAGTAACTTGAGATCACGGCAAAAAAACGACATTAAGCTCCACGCAAACAACACGGCAAAGACAGCGACATGCCATCTACAGCAGACAGCGCCGAAACGCCGCATGTCGACATTAATTTTAGATCAAGGCATCACAGCACAGCCGAACAAAGTTGCATGCAAACAACAAGGCAACCACATGTTCATGCAACAATGCAACAAGAAGGAATGTCAAACAAACACCGAGGTCTACAACGACGGGCAACGAGCTCATGCTGCTATGACATCACGCTGCGGCAACCGCTTGACACAGACAGACAGACAAACAGACAGACAAACAGATAGGTGGATAGGTAGATAGATAGAAAAACAGACACACAGACATATAGATGCATAGGCAAAAAGGATAAGTAGAAAGGGAAACGGCGATACAGATAGAGAGAGAGAGAGAGAAAGCGAGAGATAGAGAGAGAGAGAGAGAAAGAATGAGGGAGAAAGAGATGTCAATACACAGATAGATGGGCACACGGACACATATCAGTCCTAGGACATCGTCATGACATGCCAGCTGGGAAGTTTTAATTACCAATCAAACATTCCTAGCTGGAACATCCGCTGTGTACCGCGGAGTCGATTGAAGTTGGTGTCAAGGGAGAGGAAAATGATGATGTTGAGTAGGAAGATGTTGATGTTGAGGAGGAGGATGTTGAGGAGGGAGGAAGACCGATGAGGCCAGAACGCAGACATACACTTTGCGCGAGCCTGAGCAGTCGAAATGCATTTCAACATGTCATAAGAGCCGCACCATACGGAAATTTACAGGTAACACGCCGCAGACCAGAGTGAGGAGCACCCAGATCAGGCACCTGCCTTTACACCCACCGTAAGAACCCCTCAGTGTGGACAAAACTGTTTGGGGAATCAAAAGACAGACTGCAACTGCCTGCAAGCGTGTCACTTCTGGACTTCTGGACCTGTCGCTGGCCCGGGCACACGGGCACCCGGGCACAACCCAATCCACGGGCACACGGGCACACGGGCACAACCCCGATCCACGGGCACACGGGCACACGGGCAGAGCCCACCAGAGGACCAACCTCTAGATTTCACTTCGCTAAACATCGTTGCTGAGAAGGTACAAGTAGCTGGTGCTGCTATGTTTTTTATTATTATGGTGCCTTAAGGGTGAAGTCCTTCTGCCCAGTCTGGAAACAAGTGCATGCAGTGGGTAAGACATGATTCAATGTAAAAACATGTTCATTTTGAGGTATTACGGTATTACCCTGGATTCTGGTAATTATAGGTCAATCATGTCAGTACATCAGTTTAGTTGGTTCTAGTCCTAGTTTTTGTTCCTCTTTTTTGTTTGCTGTTTTTCAGGCATGATTAGAGAAATAGCCCCATTCATAGCAATGGGTGATGCGCATCGTATCCAGATCATTGCTCCTGACAAATCGTGCCCTCATTGCGTCTGCAGCTGTCACATTTGCATCCCTATTCTTTTTGTATCAAACGTCCTTGTCGTTCAAACCATGCACCAGTTTTCACACGATATAGCCGAATAATTTTTGCTATATACGCTTTGTTGTACATTCTAATAGTGTTTGTATTTGCTGTCTGTTCATAAGCATGTTCCCTGCCTAGGGATCTTTAAAAAAAGGTAAAGATTGCCAAACACTTCATCAGCTAGTTTTCCCGTTCCAATTGTTTTGTTTTTTCATCCCCTCCTGGCTCGTAGGCTCAATGACTGCCGGAGAAATTGAAACCACCACATGAAGTTAAGAAAAAAAACATGAGGGTACACCCAAAACATCAACCAATAAACATGTGTCTTGCTGGTAAATTCATGTTCAGTACTTCGCCAGACCACTCTAACATATAGACGTTTAGCTACCAACATCGACATCTCCAGTGACTCAAGTGATGGGGAAAACTCCCCATTTCTATTGGCTCAATCACTTCTGAGGGTTCCCATTCCGATGATGGCTCAGATCAGAATCTGTGATGGCAAAACGGCAAAATCCATCGAAATTTCTCGGTGAACTCTGTGAAATCCACATAAAGACAGGGGCGCACCGTGCTCAGCGCGACTCCGGGTGGAACCCCATTCTCGGGCCGCCTGCCAGACACTTATGGAGTTCCAAGGAAGGGATGCGTTGTTCAAATTCACTTATCGGAATCTCTATATATGAATATACAATGATAAATAAATAAATATATATATATATAAATAAATATATAAATATATAATATATATATATACATATATTCTATATTTAAATGTGTATAATTATACATACATACATACATTATATATGTGTGCATATAAATATGTGTAATATCATCGATATATATATATATATTATAAATATATATATATATACATATATATTACTGAGCAGAATCATGGTTATCACTACTATATTTAGTACTCTACGAATATTGTATACTTATAATTGAAACACCAGCTTGCAATATTGAACATGACGGTCCAGCTGGTATAGATCCAGCTGATCCAGCGAAAACACATATCTCTCCAAAATGATGCACCCCCTATATATCTCTCCAAAATGATGCACCCCCTATATAGATGGGCTACAACATTGGCCGAAGCGAATTTAAATCATCATCGGAACGAACTTTAGTAGCAGCCAGCATTGAAAATGGATATTGAATCGATATTGATACACTTTTCAATTGTTTTCTTCAAGGAGACCGTTCAAGGAATCCAAGTGTTCACCTCGCTGCAAATACAGTAGCCACGGAAGGGGAAGACATGTGCCTTGAAGGTGAGTGGGTCACTTAGAACTGGGGTTATAATAACTCGTTGTAAGCCACTAACTCGAGTACCCTCCGGATCCTTCGGCAATCAAACATGGTCATGGAAACCTTCCCTCTGGCAAACTAACATAACTATAAACAAATCACCATGTTTAATGCGTAAATCGACAATTTCGACTGGGCCATGGCTTCAATAGCAAACTGCTAGTTTACCAGCGGCTATCGGATCACGCACCTGCAGCAGACTATGCCAACCTTCAGGCACCTGACTATTGGCGTTGTCCACCGTAAATTGGACCAAGGCTGATCACTGTCAGGATCAGCAACAAAAAAATGTTCGGAATTCAACATTAAACAAAATTCCCCAAACATGTGGTTAAGTTTGTTTCCATTCACATTTAAGTCACTTTAATGGCTTTGGATGAGGTTGCGGGTTTAAATCCAGAAAACCAGCTTTGACTCTGTCACATGGGGTGTCATGAGCTTGTGAGTGTCAGTTGTAGTGGCATTCCGCATTCCAAACATCGCTGGTGCAAGATCCTCCAAGTAATTGGAATTGGTTGTGTATAGGATGGTATATGTTCATTGATATGTTCCTCAAATGATATGTGGAAGCCAAAGATGACTAGTTTAATATCCATTGATAATTAAATTAATTAGATTATGCCCTTCAAATGGACCATGTTGTTGCTGTACAGACTTGCATTCACCACGGTTTCCCGTCATGTTCGGAACATGAAACGATTATTCCAGTCTCTATCTTGTTTGTTGAATATGTGGTTCACTAATTACGAACTACACACATCGTCCTTGGGATAATTAATTTACAAGGTACCAGTACACTCCACTATTGGGCAGCACTATTGGTCCAATATCACATAAACACAACTTCCTAGTGAGTTGCATACTTCTTGTGAATGATTATGATGTCCCGGATAGGGTGCAATAACGCCCACCTCATGCTTTGTTCGAAATGTTCACTCATTTATAGATTCATTGGATGTGCTGTAACGCTGAACATTGTTGCATGCCTTTGATGGTTTATGCTTGAACAACACCCTCTGAAAGTCATCCCGTTTGATGTGGGATAAGCACACGCTGCGGAAAAAAAACAACAAAACACATGAAACCACACAATTCTTCAGCTTTTAAGATCTGTATGATCTGTGTTTCTCATTGTTTCTACATATCCTTGGGTCATTCAACAGTTTGCTATGGAACATCAGCTTCTTTCACCGGTCGCCGTGTAGGGCTTCCGAACGCCTGCGGACTGGAGGTCCAGGGCCGAGCTACTGAACTCAGAGGGTATGCTGAAGTGGTGCCTGCAGCGCAAAGATGTTGAACAGACATCGATACCATATATATACCATATATATATACCATATATATATACCATATATATATATATATACTCATTCAAATATTCATATATTCATATATCATCATATATCTTTATTTGATGAACTACACATGCATGTATGCTGCATTTATAATATGTATATATATATATATACGTATATAGCGACGGACTTAAGCCTAGAATACCTTGTTGGAAAAGTTGGCGAAAATCCAATCTCACGAGTTAGAGTGAGAAAATTGGAAGTTAGAATGACTTCGCCACCCACGAGATGGACGTTGTACTTAGAACCTGTTCTGGATCTGCTTAAACATGATGTTGTTTACGGTCTGCCATGTCCGCCTCCTCTGGAGCCACCAGATGCATGTTTGTACTAGAAGGCATGGATGCGTATATAGAAATATATAGCGACGGGCTCTTTCATGTATATATACATATCATTTGAGATGTGTAAAGGTACAGGGCCCGGGGGTTCTAAGTATACGTTTCTGCAAGGAGGCATGGATGCGTATATATAAATATACCCTTGGGGATCCAGGTTCTCCGATGACCGCACACCGGTTGTTGCTCCGCTGCAGATGATCACGTTGTATCATGCTCCGCGACAGGGCAGGGTGGGGTGGGGCGTGGGGTGGGGTGGGGCGTGGGGTGGGGTGGGGTGTATTATCGTTCGTGGAATGTTGATCACGTTGTTGATGCTCCGCTGCAGATGATCACGTTGTATCATGCACGAAAGATTAAGAAAACAACACAAAAAACATGCTGACTGTCAGGGTTCCTCACTTTCAAGCAACATTCAAATGTAGTGCAAATATCATGTAAAATAAGGCTACCTTTATTTTGCTTGCGAAAACACAGGGTAAAATGAGATGTTTCAACATATGTTGCATACCATCGCAACGTATCTGTGCTGTATTGATAGGGGGATTTACAACGTTATACCCTCCTAACCCATATCAAGTAAATCACAACTTTGTAAGCGCTCAAAACGGACGAGATTTTTTTCATCCGTTTTGATGCCCAATTCCACATAACAATGCTTCATGTCAAAATGCAAGTTTCGCTATGGCGAAACGCACATTTTTCACATGTTTGATCATCAACACCTATCATCTATCGGAGAACCTAGGGCCCCATCCGTAAATATATAGCGGCGGACTCTTTCATGTATACATTATATACATGCTTTTGGGATATGTAAAGGTATAGGGCCTAGGGGTTCTAAGTATACGTTTCTGCATGGAGGCATGGATGTGTACATATAAATATACAGCAACAGACTCTTTCATGTATCTATACATATTATTTTAGATATGTAAAGGTATAGGGCCTAGGGGTTCTAAGTATACATTTCTGCAAGGAGGTACGGCAGATCTTTGATGTATATTATACTTGTGCATTGTTTGATTCTAAGCATAGGGGTTGTAAGCATAGGGGGTAGTGGGTTCTAAGCAAAGGGGCTCTACGTAAGGTGTTGTTTTTTGCTTAGTTACTGTAACATTTGGAAGATTTTATTTTGACTCTAAGCTTAAATCCGTCGCTATATACACAGACACACTGGGCTAACGGCACTGTAGGCACTTGTTGTCTCTATGCCACCCTGCAACTGATGCATTGATCGAGCTCACAAAGAGATAGGCTGGAAGTCATGTACATGTCTAGTTGTGAGTGTAGTACTTTGATTTACACTAATGATGTGCACTGCGTATCAACATCATACAAGTAGATATCGATATATATATACATCTGTCTCATACATACTTGCAAGTGCAGTTGCAGTTCAAAGTGCATATATTGTATATAACCATGGTTATAGGGGTCACATCACAACATCAAGGGAGTGTATGATGGTACAATCCTAGTTGTATTGGGGTGATCACTCAGTGATATCCCAATTTTTATGGGGGGTTATAACCAACTTATGCATAGTTATCCATAGTTATCCATAGTTATCCATAGTTATCCATAGTTATCCCTAGTTATCCGTAGTTATCCATAGTTATCCATAGTTATCCCTAGTTATCCGTAGTTATCCATAGTTATCCATAGTTATCCATAGTTATCCATAGTTATCCATAGTTATATCACAACTTCTGGGGGTTTCTAAATGCCCCTCCACAAAAATGAACTGCACCTCGACTCCGCCGCGCGGTGAGCGATCCGGCCGCCTTAGGTGCGATGATTATATATCTGTGATTATGGTTGGAAGATACATACCTATAGTTATATATATGCTCCAGGCCCTGCCACCCCCCCTCCCCCCCCCCATGGGTTGGGGTACCCCCCCTCCCCCCCTGTGGTCATGGGTGTTTCCCCCTCCCCCCCCTGTGGCTGGTAGTGGCCTTGTATGTCCATACCCATGTCTTCGTCTTTGCATGCTGGTATGGTATGTTGGGTATGTTTCACATGTATGGTATGTGTGGTATGCATGATAGGTAAGATAGGTATGGTATGCATGGTTACTATGATGGGTATGGAATGTTTCCTATGTAAGGTAGGTATGGTATGTATGACATGTATGTTTGGAATTGTATGTATGGTAGGCGTGGTGATTATGCTTCATATGTATGGTATGTGTGGTATGCATGATAGGTAAGATAGGTATGGTATGCATGGTTACTATGATGGGTATGGAATGTTTCCTATGTAAGGTAGGTATGGTATGTATGGCATGTATGTTTGGAATTGTATGTATGGTAGGCGTGGTGACTATGCTTCGTATGTATGGTATGGGTGATTATGCTTCGTATGTATGTATGGATCCCCAGAGGCGAGCTACCCCCTCCCCCCCCAACCCATGGGGGGGGTGGAGAGACGGAGGACGGGACCATATATATATATATATATATACACACACTATACATGTATATGTAAATAAAATATACTATATACATATACACACATATATATATGTATGTATATATATATACATACATACGATTATACAAGATTTTGCATGATTTTGCTGGGTCTGTCGTGAAAATGGGGGTGCAAAACTGAACACAATATACTATATTATGTAGTAGAAATAAATAAATAATTTAAAAGATAAACAAATAACAAAAAACAAATAAATCGATAAAAAGAAATGTAAATTTGGTAGCAACTGAACATGCAAGCAAAACGAAGATCAGCGCTACTTTTACCTTACAGGGCATGGTAATCTACAACTCGAGAAGAAAGCTACGCAGCATGCAAAAGGTGAACTAATGGACCCAGGTACCAAAGCAGTCGGGTGTGATCATGGTTGTACCCCTGTGGTATAGATTAAATCCGTATGGCATGTCATGAGGTGTGTGTCTGTGCGTGCACGTGTGCGCTGTCATCGATGCATTGGAATCGATGTTCGTGAATCTGATGTTTAAAGCTGAAGATACCAATCATGGCGTTAAGAATTTCACTTCTGGAGATACTACCTTTGGTCATTCCATCAGCAAGCATATCACGGGTGTCACACCAAGCACAGTGCGTTGGCGCGCATTTCACAACTTCCACAGGACCACGCCAACCTGAGACATCTTTGGTGGTTGGCCGATGATAATCAACAAGGTCACCCTTGCGATAGACAACTTCTGTGGCAGCAATGGCTCTGGATCGAATGGCACGTGATGTTCTTGCAAGGCTAGTTGCCTGAATCATGGCTTCAAGGGCAGCTGTCCTAATTTTATGTCTGGTGCGATCGGACAACTCATCCAATTCAGCTCCTGACACATCGACTTCTTCTGGCAGTGGAGGCAACATAGCAGGCGTTCGTCCATAGATACATTGATAGGGTGTCACTCCTCCTACGTGCACTAAGGAATTTCCAGCGAACACTGCTTCTGCAAGTAAATCTTCCATGTTGGAATTGATTCCTTCTCTGATCAACTGACTATCCAAACAGTGCAGTGTCACTCTGAGGATGGCTCCTCGTCTCTCAATGAATCTGGCATGCTGACCTGGTGCCCTCACCTTTACAAGTGTTCCTTGTCTTTTCAGCTGGGCTTGCACTCGGTCGGAGGTCAAAGCCGATTCGCCATCGGTGATGAGCTGCTGCATGGGTCCATGGATGGACATCCAGATGCGATTCAAGGCTGTCAGCAGTTCCTGTTCTTGCTTGGTCTGGACGACAGTAGCTGCATGACAGCGGGTTCCACAACAAATTAAATGGAAAATGACATGTTCTCGATAAAACATCAAGTCTGCTTCAACATGCTCATTGAAGGCGGTAGTCATCCTCAATGTTGGAATAGTTTCATGTGCAGGTCTAGCCCACTTGCGGCATTCTCGACAAGTATCTACTACCTGAGGGATCTTATCTAGCACTTCTTTTGGCAAGCCAGCTGCTGATAAAACACGTTTCATAGCTTCTTTGCTCCCATGCCACCATCTTAGGTGAAGTTTTCTCAATTCACGAATTTGTGTGGCATTGTTACCAGCGCTCAAAGCTTTCAACGATCTTCCAACATTGAACCTTGACCAATCCCCGGGATGCTCGGTACCAACGTCTGCATCCTGGAATGTTCGGCGGTTCTTATTGGCTGATGCACGTGGTTGGAATGCTCTGGGATGATTATCTCGGTGGATTGGGACTATGTCACTGGTTGTAGTTAGGAATGGGGTCAGGTCGATATCTGGGCTCGGATGGAAAATGGTTATCAAGGAATTAGCAATGCCTGGCAATAAACCATTCGGGTTATCCATGTCTGACCAATTTACTGCTAACTCCAATTGATACCATCGTTGGTTAGTCCTGGCCCAAGTAGTTCGATACTTATGGTCTTCATGTTCATGCCTTGGTACAGCAAACTCACTTGATCGGTCATGCACTACGGCTGGGTTGCCGTTGCACGCAACAGTCCAAGAGCGATACTTACCAAGTCGGATGATCTCTGGCGGAGGCTCTTGTGGTATTCTTCCATCGTGCGTGACACTGCTACCAGTGGCCCTAGCTTCATCCAATGCACCAAGATCGGTTCCATCTGCAAGCTGGGGTTGCAGATCTGCAGCAACCGATGCTGATGCTGGCCTGTCTGGTGGTCTCGGATGTCGGCCAGTACGTGGGACACCTGTTCTGTGGGCTATCACGGCATGTTTACAGTTTTCTGAATGGGTGTGTGACGGATGGCCATACGGTTTATGTTGTTTACAACCTGGACAAACATACTACCGGTTTAACATCTGGCCACATGCATTCACCTCGGACCCGCGAGTGTCGTGGATCTGTCTTGCTTTGGCGTCCACGGCACCCTGGGCACTTTCTCCAAGATTCATCGGCTCGGGCTTCGTCATCAGCAGAAGTATTAGTGCTACGAGTAGGGAATGCAAAATGCTCAGGGTCTATAGAGGTTTCCAAGTGCAACTTCAACATGATGATTCCTTCACACCCTTTTCTAGCCATGGCCCAAGGCCACTTTTCGCAGCTTTTGGCGTTACCGCTGTCCAAAGTGTCATGCTGGTGACTTCATTCACACCAGACATCTCTAAATGGCTCAAGTAGCTTGGGGTGATTTGCAATCAAGTCTGTGGGTTTCTTGGCTGGCAGGTTGCTGGGACCGACTTGATTGACCTAACATGCATTGATGGATGGTGACGCATATGGTTGATGGTAGGTAACACACGATATTCCAAGGATATTCTTCGTACAGCCAACTGCCATGAGGTTGTTCTAAGAGGAAATACCGATTGTTACGTTCTTGGTGTAAGGCAAGTTCCCCACAGAAACGTCCATGTGGTGCTGATTCTTGATATGTTCTTTCCCAACCATCTGGATTTATTTTGTAGTTCAGGTTTGAATGGGCTCCAAATGGTGAACATCTGGGAGACATGACAGCTACCAAAGGCTTATGATCAATGAAATATTGCATTACCAATTGTTGGTCTTTGGGATTATTCAGGTCTACGCTGGTTACCAAATCAAAATTAGATCCAACCTTGAGATGCTTGCGGAAGCACATTGTGGAGGTTCTGGCGGATCCACCACAAATTTCGACTATGTCAATCTTTGAAGCAAGTGGTGCGAGGACATTCAGGGCAAGTTGAACATTGTTGGCATAGTAGCTATGAGTGCTGAGTTGAACACACTCAAAGTCATACAATGCATCGATGGCCTGATACAAAGCCACTTCATGCTGCTGCTGCTGCTGCTGCAGCTGCTGCTGCTGCAAGTTACTTACCTCAAAATCCAAAAACGGCGCAAGGGCACTGTGATCTGTCCCACAGTCACCATGATGATCTTCAACATGAACTTTGCGGGTTCTCGGTTTCTCCCCTGCCTCTTTCATCTTCTTAAGCCGCTCTTTCTGTCGCAATCTTTCTTCGGTTGGAAAACAAGGAATTGGTTCTGATGATGTCGGTACGACATGATGTGGACTGGCTGGTTCATCACGGACAGTGTACGAATTCTGGATAGGTTCAACAACTGTGCCACGTGCTGAGGTCTCAGTCGACTGCTTCTGCATTAGGTAATTGCAGTCGGGTGTGTCATGGTGCACCCTGTGATTTTCTTTTCTTCGGTGTGCATCAATCAACCTCTTGATGGCTGCTTGTGCGATATACTGCTGAATCTTCATTCTTGGTCGCCGTGCAATGGATGTACGTTCACCCTTCCAATCAAGCTTATGTTCATTCTGCGAAGCTTCACAATTGCAAAGGTGAGATTCAACCTTTGGCTTGCTCAAAAGGACAAAGCAAATCTTACTTGGGGCCGTCTGAGTAATGTCCAATTTTAAACCAAAGTGGCAGGCTCTATGGTATGACTTGTGGAACTTATGCTGTTGGGTCAAAACTTGGAAGTTTTCGTTACTCCATGAATGTCCAAAGGCGCCAAATACACACGCTGTTACGCCCACCTCACTGGCGATTTGTAGCCACCTGCAAAGTTGAGATAGCATCGAATGCATACGGTCTTTGGACACATGTCGTCCAATCTGAGGCAAGTCAATCCACAAAAGTTTAAAATGGCCTTGCTTAATGTCAAATGCAATCTGCGAAGTGTTTCCTGAATTTATCTGATGTGGTGAATACCGAACAGCTTTCCAACCTGCATCTTGTAAGACATTGGATAACATCGGGGTTTCTTCAACCACCAGAGCTTGTGATGTTACCGGATTATTACAAGATGGTTGGGCTACAGCTGGGGGATTATGGGTAGTTACATCAGGATTATTATGATGGGAGATTACATCAGGCGGACTATGGGCATTCATTTGATAGCTTGATGGGACTATTGCAGGCGGGCTCTGTGGTGGATTATCTTGGAGTCCATTAGTTGCTAGGATTAGTCAGCATTTTTTGGTTCCTGACTATTTTGGGAAATGGCTGCTGCTACAGGGGTGACTGCATGGTGCTCGGTGTCGACGGCTGCAGTGGGTCAACATGAAACACCATGGGCTTCGGCTGCACACCTGCTCGGGAATCTTGGGCGAGTTCCCTCCAGTGGTCAATCGTCATGATCAAATGGCCGGATGGTGCTTTGGACAGTGGGCACTTTCGGCATTGATGCAAAGTCTTCAATTGGCCCTCCAGGCAGTGGCACATACAGGGCTTCGTTGTTTTCATGCATGCACAGAGTGGCTGACAACGATGTGAGGGATCTGAGGCCCAACAAGGCCGGCAATCTGGCACCACTCCCGCCTACAACAGGGGCCTCAAAATAGTTTAGGCACACCGTCTTTCCGCCAACTGAAAGCTTGCATGCAATCGGGATTGATACAGTCCATTCACATTTCTGCTGTCCTTCTCCAACACCCTGCACATACATTGGTTTCATCTTCCATTGCCTGGGCTTGTGACCGTTTTCGATGGCTTTCTGGGCGAATGCTCTGGCTGTGTTTTCTCCGATCAAATTCGTGTAAGCGCCTGGGTCGATGATGATGCCGGCACGATCTGGAATGGATATCGAGTGATATGCTGCAGTCGGTTCAAAACTTTCACTGGGCCACCAAGGATATGCTTCTTGATTATCAGGAGAAAAGAACGGTGTTCCTACTGCTGACGAATCACTGGTGCCTCGCGGGGCACGGCCTGGTGGTGGTGTGAAGATGTTGAATGCATCTGGCGTGTCTCGATCATTGCTCCTTTCTGGAGTTACAGGTCGTGATGGTGGCAATGGTGGTGATGTTTGATCGGCTGGAATGCGATACCTTGCAACAACATGACAGCCACCCCGGCAAACAGGACAAACTAGTCTTTCGCCATGGCACATGTACTCAGTCCAACACTCAACGTGGTACAAGTGCTTGCAAACCAGTCTGAGAACAGATTCATCAACCTCAAACTTTTCACGGCACAACGGGCATACGTCTGGTGCCCCATCGTACTCTGACTCCTCTGTGCTGAGGCGAGGCTGGCGCGATCTTTCCTTCTTCTGTTTGCGGGATCTTTCAACATGTTGCTGTGTCTGATGGAATTCAAACATCTGGGCTCGGTACTGTCGATCTAGATTGGATCTCATCTGCACAGCTGGTCGGTTCATGGGCATGTCACGGTTGGTCTGATGGCGGTGATATGCAACATGCTGCTGTACAAAGTGAAAATCCTCAATCTGTGGCCTGACAGGACCTTCCAACATCGAAAGCTGTGGCTCGCGCAGTGATGGCGGATGTGGCAACTGCTGCTGGGAATCCATGCGAAGAAATTCAAACTCCGGTCGATCTGCAAAGGCTGGCACTGTAGGCGGTGCCAACACAGGGAACGGCAGCAAATCCCTTAGTTCCGCTGGCATCTGTGACATTGATGCCCACTGCATACTCGGCTGATTGCGACCAGCTGTCGCTTCAGCGGATGGTTCATCCACAGGCTGGGATGGGTTACCAGGAGCATTCACTGGAAATGGCCTCGGTTCAGGTGGCACATATCCTGGATTCAAAGGTCTTTCAGTGCGAGGTGTTGATGGTGGCACAACACGAGACTGATCACTGCTGTGAGATATGGCTGGCTCTGATGTCGTTGATCTGCGTCCGAATGCACCAAAGGGAAACCATGAGGCTTGCGTTGTGGGACGACCTGCACTGGTTATGGGACCAAAACTGCGGGGTGCGGATGTTGGAACGGACCATGAATGGGTTGTTGCACTGCTCCATGGGTCATTCTGTTCCAACGGATCCGTTTCACCTGATGACATCATGAATGCATGGTATGTGTTTGGCTCTGATTCGGGGTTATCAGCATGAGTTGCAAAAGTCACATTATCGGCACTGGTCATATGAAAAACATCCGTTTCATCTATGATACCTGACAATGGACCCAAGACTGACATATTGGCATCGGTTGCACGTGTGAAGAAGGTTGTGGCTTGATTCGATCCTGACGAGGAGGCACGTCTGGGGCATGCTCCGGCAAGATGTTCTGTGCTGCCGCATTCAAAGCAGCGCATGGTCTGACCATCTGGACCCTTGGGGTTAGACCTTCTGCCTTTACCCTTTCCTGGCGACCGATGGCCTCTGAACGCGGGCAATGCCAACTGCACCTCACCATCATCCATCTCTGCAAGCATGGCTGTCACAGGATGTTTGCCCTTCTTTCCTTTGCCTTTGCCTACAGTGAAGGTTGGGTTGCCTTTCTTTCCCTTGCCTTTTCCCCGATACTTATTGAATCTTCTTGCATAGCGTCTCACAGCCCTAGTGGATTTACCCATGTATTTTCTCCACTTATGTTTGGCCTGCCTATATGCCCAAAACAAGGTCTGTGCAACACGATTGGGGTCTTGACCTTTGGCATTCACTGAGCTGCACTCGCCTGAGCTTGTGTTTGAGTCTGTGTCGATGTCCTCATCCTCGAACATTGCATAAGCGGCTTCATGGGATGGCTGTGATGGCTGTGATGGCTGTGATGATGCGGATGCATTGAAGGCTGATTGTCCAGCCCATTCATGAGATGCATGGTCGTCATATCTGTTCCATTGGTCATGGCTCGGCTGCTCATTCCAAGGATCTGCGTTGGCCAGGAAGGCACTGGATGGATTATTTGTAGATGATCTCAGTCCTTCGCGCAGATTTCCAGGGGTTCTTTCAAGGATATGTCCCATGCGTCTCAAGCTGGTCTTCAGTTGGTTCAACTCTGCCTCATTTGCAGGAAACAACCCGTTGAAAGGTGCAAGCAGCTGGATTAGTTGTTGATCTGTAATTCCAATGGCTCTTAACAAGATCCATGCAACACCCTGTACACCGACCACGGCACCGCCCTGTTCTGCAGCTCTTGATCGAATGCTATCAAATCGAACAAGAAGTGAGTCTACTGGTTCATTCCCTTTTCTGTGGAAACTCATGAGTTCGGTGATGGACTGCACACGAATTTCTTCTCATAAGTTTCCGAATCTTTCCTGCAGTGCGTGCATGACATAGGTTAACGGGTCAACTTGCACCCCGTTTATAAGACCTCCCGCAACAACTGCCTGGGGTGGAATCTGTCGGCTTAGTTCGCGCGCAGCTCCACGGAGAGTTAACATCACGGCCGCAGCTTTTCTAGCCGGCTCCATATCCGAAGCGATTGACCATAATAAAACGTCTCGTGACCACTGACGAAACGGGTACGTTGACTCCTGCTCTGGGCCCCATGCTGGAGGTGTTCTGAACGCATTACCACCGGCACCTGGAAACATGTGACAGACAAACATCAAGATTGGGATGGAAAGTACAAACACTTGGGCAATCGGATGCATCGCTGTGATAGCACTCAATCTATGCACAAGAGATCTCGGATGGTGGCTGGCTGATGAATATTTGGTGACATTCGCTACAATGTCATGGCCTTCGGAGACTTCATCAGCAACAGCTGTTGTGGCAAGACAGACACTTGACAAGACTGGCAAACCGACCAACATGAGACACACCAAAACTTTCAGAACTGATTGGACAGGAACCTGGGTCTTCCTGCTACTCAAGGTCAAGGCTGGCTGATTGGTGCGCGCGCGTGTGTGGTCATGTGTGCATTGTGAGTGACCGTACATGTCTATGTCATGGTTATCACATGTGATATTGTCAATATGCTCATGCCACACATCATGTGATTCATCATGGATTGGGACGAGAACACCGTTGCCTGAGATTGGAACACCATCGATTGAAATTGGGTACGTCAGGAAACTAGTTTCAACATGATCTTTGGGAAACATGTCATGGTGATTGCTCTGGGACCTGGGTTTTGGCTCTACCTGATCGGGGCTACATGACTCCCCTTCTGAACTGCCTTGAGAAATTGACTGAACTACGAAATCTGCCGTTGAGCTGTCTGCCCCAGGGACATCGTCTGCCAAAATGGCGTCAACCTGAGGCACCATGAATTCAGGCTCTTTGGCCTGTCCACCTGCGCCGACTGGCGGCATGAACAGCTTCTCGTAGTCATCCAACATCTGATCACTCCAACAAAATTCGTCATCTCCAAAAACGGCGAGGCTATGAGGTGAGGCCCCGAATGTCGTTGCACGAGGTACAGCCCCCGTCTCGCTCATGCCCACAAGTGATGTCAAGCCGTTTGGAACACCAATGGACTGGTCTGAAGAACAAGCACGCTTCTGAGGTCCAGCCCCCAATGTCATCGCACGAGGTCCAGCCCCCGGCTTGTCCAAACCTGTAAATGGTTCAAGATTTTCGGAGGTTCCACTGTGTTGGCTTGCAAAACACCTGCTGCCAAACGTCATCTCATTTTCTGTTGGTTCAATTTTGAATTCGCATTGCTCAGAGGGACTGTCATGTGTCGGACCTTGATCAAATTCCCGCTCATTGCAGAGTCCACCGAAAAAAACTGTTGCTGTGAGATTCGTTGCTGCACTGTGAACGACCGCTGCAAGACTGCTGATTGAAAACCGCCTGTTGCACTGTTCCCGGATCCGAACAAACGTCGCAAGAAGCTGTGCAAGAAAAAACTGTTGTAAAAGAATTGCTCAAGCTGTCTACTGTCGTTCCTGTGCCTTGCAGCAACCCCTGCTGCAGAGGGCTCTCACTCTGCAAAAAATTCGCCGCGCTTGTCGCTGTACTGTTGATGCAAAAGTGGGCCACCGCTGTTGTATCAAAATCACAATTCCAAAAGCAATGGGTGCTCGACTCACCCTCAAGATCGCTTGAAGTTGGAGCACGCTCACTGCCCAAGAATGACTGACTACACGATTGCAAGAAACTGATTGGGCTCAAGATGTCAAATTCGAAAAAGTGATGCAATGCTCGCAGCTGATGTGTGATCCAAGAATCTGGAGATCCACCCAACCATCGGAGCATCAACAAGCCTTGGCACCTCAGTCGTCTGACGTCCCTGTGCCGAACATCAGGCGACTGAAGTACCGGCCCTGGAGCATGATACGCTCCGCTACCAAATTTGGTAGCAACTGAACATGCAAGCAAAACGAAGATCAGCGCTACTTTTACCTTACAGGGCATGGTAATCTACAACTCGAGAAGAAAGCTACGCAGCATGCAAAAGGTGAACTAATGGACCCAGGTACCAAAGCAGTATGTATATACATATATATATAATTACATATAGAGAATGTGTATAATGGAATACATTAAAAAAAAATATATATATATACATACTCAGGATGTAATGGAATATGTCCAACGGTACGATGCGGGGTTGTCCCCCAAAAACGGGGGTTACCCGTTTGAACATGCGAAAATCCTACCAACCATGAGATTTCTCCGCAAATCCACGTGGTTGAAAGATGCTTCCTGATAGGGTTCATGGTGGTCATTGCAACCCAAAATCGATAAATTCATGGTTGACTTGTTGGGGTGGTGCCGCGGTACTAAGCGTGATTTATTATTCATAAACCACTAAAACTCACATCTGGCAACAGCTGGCTGGCTCAAACAGCGACACAAAACAAGTGCACTTCGCCATCTAGCAAACGATGACCGACAAAGTCTGAACATGCAAATTGCCTTGATGCAACCTCCCAACCAATAGCCAAGATCACATTGATAGATTCCGGCGAGCTTACCTCCACTGCCTTCGATTCCAGCACTTCCAGCACTTCAAGCACTACCGGAAAAAAGCGCATGTGTGAAAAGGAAAAAAAAGGCTGGTGAGTTCATCCACATCCAAAGAAGCAAGACCTTCACCAGCAACAAATCAAGATGCAGAATCATTCTGCTTTCCATCTTTGTTGATGCTTGCAAGCCAAACTTTTGAAGGCAAACTAGCAATATTCTGGAAGTCTGGAATATTCAAACACATGAATGTTCTTCCTTATTGAACTGCGTTTTGAATTGAACATCCTCATCTACTTAGAAATTCAAGCTTCGAAACACCTACACCAGTTGGAAGAATTCCTACCCACAGCAAGGAGCCGTAATCAAAGTTTCCCACACACCTCAAGAGCGCCAATGAATGTCTCACAGAGTTCTTTCTATATATTCCTTTTTATTTACATGACCTTCTGGGTGCTCACCACTATCTGAACAGGGAATGTTAGTGCAAGCTCTGAGAAAAAAGGTGGATATATGGGACCTCCTTAATTGGTGGGCAAACCCCCATGCTTGATGGTGAAATATCTTAAACTATAAGGGGGACCCTTGATGTCCCTGGCACGACGAAACGCATGCATGAGATATGCAATTTTTTCTACTTCATTGATTACTGGTGATATGAAATCCTGTGTAAGCCTTATAAATGAACTCCCCGGCCTGCCCTCGTGCAGGGGACCCTGCACAGAGCTTCTTCTTTACCATTATAAACCCCGCATATGAGTTACATATACGCCGAATATACGCCCCATCATCACCCGATATACTAGTAACAATGTATACCACGTAACTTAGGTTCAGTGCCGAATCCAGTTGTCTCCACTGTAAATTGGCTGATAAACATGTATAAACCTGCTAGTAACCATGAAACATAAATCCCAACCTCAAGGATTCTTCTTTTTGACCCACTAAGCATGGATCCTAACTTCTGGATCTTGAATTCACATCAAAATTGATCCACATCTTTGGGATTGCTGAAAACCCCGCTGATAAGTTCATGGTCATCCCATGGTATCCTTTGGTTTTGACTCCCATCCCATGATTTCAACATGTTCCAAAAAGCTAAATTACCAAATCCCCATTCTTCACCATATGGATAATATAGGTTTTGATCCATTCCCAGATTAAAACATACTAAAACACCACCACCAACCATGGCATTGAATCCTGAGACTGCGGCTGGCGCGAGCGTTGAACGAGGCGGTGCCTGGCGCATAAATTGTGATACCCTCCAGCTATATTGTTGGTTTATGTGTGTGTATATATACATATATGTAGGTATATGCACATGTGTATATATATATATATACATGTGTATACATATATATATATATATATCATATGATATGATAGTATATCGGCCAGGAGTCTCCGTTTGCCCGGTATGCAATGTATCACGTCTTGACGAAGGGCCAAAACCGTGGTATTTCTCGTACAGACTGACTGTCTCAACATGTCTTGACATGGTCTTGGGCATGATCGAAAAAGGCTTTGCGATTTGAGAGTGCTGTAAGGGTCTTCGAAGACTCGTTTTCCAAAATTCCTTTTTTGCCCGTTTGATGATCTTCAATCAGTGTCATAGTTTAACTGGGGTGGGATTTAATACCTTATTGAAGACCGTCAACCATTGTAATAATGTATCCTTTATTAAAGATCTTCAATCAGTGTAAGAATTGAACATGTGGATTCAGTTGGGACCAGGTGTAAGTTGGGGCAGGTCAGAGTTTGGGCAAAAGGGGCGCCTGAGCCTATATCTACCAAAATAACTGTTAAACTTTGTTAACCTGTGTATATCGTGCTATATCTGCCAAACATCTCATTGACATCAGTTATAAGACAACAGGGGACTACTTCAGAACAACTCAAACATGCAAAAAAATGAGGGAGCAGAGGAGGAGCAACCGGAAGGACCACCCAACATATCCCACCCGTCCAATGCTGATGCCGTAAAGGGGATGTAAAGGGTCCCAAATATATGTCTATTCCGTCTATTCCCCATGCAAAACCATGGTTTCGGAGGTGTGTTTAAAACGAAGATCTGTTCAATTTTTGATATGGTCATATTGCTGGTAATACCCCATTCCCCATGATATAGCCACTATGGTCCCATATCCCATGTTTGCTGGTCAATACGCCATGATTTTTCATCTAATCCACCTTTTTTCAGACCTTGACTAAACATCCCCCTAGTTACCCAGAGGATCCATGTATGGAATATTTACCTACATTGACCCCTAAAGTAATTTAAAATAATCCCAATGTAGGTAAATATTCCAGCACCATGGATCCTTAGGCTTAGATCATGTTCCCACTCAAGACCCCATGTTTTCTATGTCGGTGTTCCGAACGTCTTCCGAACGGTTTTTCCCATGGAAACCTGTCCCAGGCCACCTGCACTGGCCGCCAAACGGGCGGCGCGGCCGCGGCCTGGATGGTCATGACTTGGATGGCTCGGGGTTTGGTTTGATTTTAGATATTTTGGGAAACCTCCATAAGATCCATATACCATCTGGTTATGACTAACATAGCCATGGAAAATCACCATTTTTAATAGGTAAACCATCTATAAATAGGCCATTTTCCATGGCTATGTTAAATAACCAGAGGGTATGTATATATATATATAGGATTATATAGGTATTTCTTGGGTTTTGATCCATCCCCACTATTTGCGAATAGTCAACGACCGAATGAGTCAGTTTGGGGGGCCAAGAATCAACATTCATCTCTCCTTTTTCCATGGCTATGTCGCCAGCCGCTTGCGGCTGAGCCGTGCCCTGGCTCGTGCAAATGGCAGTGCCCTGTAGATTTGTTGATGATCTAGGAAGACAAAACAAGTTCCCATCAACATTTTCTAACCGTTTGGGTAAAACGTGTTTGTGTTTGTGTGTGTGTTTGCTTTTTCTTAGACCTCAAACTCCGTACAAAGCAGACCTTAGGGTCAGGAATCCTCAAATTGTTTTCCACATTCATAGCTAAATTTGAACGATCTCGTTTTCACACTTGATTTGTTTTCCTCTATACAGATGTAAAAAATGGGTCGTCAAGACATATCTCCATAAGCATTCTATAAAATGACGCAAAGGCAATTAATCAAGGGCGTTTTTCACCACCAACAACAACGACAATAGGACCGAATCTTACCCAGCTATCATTGAGGTCACAGAAATGGTTGGGTGGGTGTCCAGGTAGATCTCCAGCAGACAATCCAACTTGTCATCAATTCACTCACCATCTATCAGTGCATCGTTGAACTATATGACTTACTGTATTTCATGAAACTATGACCCATGTATTTCAGTTCATCTATCAGTGCCTTGGGTTTGGACACTTTGAGAAAACCCTACGCCTCATGACTGAGAACATCATTGTGTAACTAAACCAGTTTCGGCTTGGTGATCCTACCGATCGTGAGAATCACCAATATATTATATATATACAGTATGTATGTTGAATACTAATGGATAGTATAACCCAAAGTAATCAATCAACAGGGCTTTAGCAGCTGCGCAAGTCAACCCCCAAGGCCCATCAATCCCTGGTCCCTGGTCCTGCGCAATTCGCGGCGCCATTGGCGCGCTTTGCCCAGGGCGCTCACCTGTGGGAAGCATCGATGACCTGAGAAATACCCATAAAGTCTGGAGGGCGAGTGTTGGTGGGGACGTGATTCTGTGAAAAAAAACACAAAACATCATGTCTTTACTTTTTTGTACACCTTGGAACCTGGTAAAATATCAAGTTCCAATCGACCTATTCTATGCAGGTTTTAAAGATGTGATAGCCAATCTGTTGCTATACGCCTTCTGGCATGGCCTGTGCCTATAAAATGCCAATGTTTTGACGACAATAGAATGGCAAAGCACGGATGATTTGAAACAAACATGGAATATACGCCAACTCACTAGTACTAGCTGATTCAACATTTGGAAGCAACAGAAAAAGAAGTAGTGTTAGGAGTCCAACAACACAGAGGATGTAGGGTTTTGCAAAAAAAAAGTAAACACTAAAGAAAACAAAACAAAACCAGAGCAACCAGAAAACCAGAAAAAAAAGAAACAACAACACAACCAAAAACATAACTGGGGAAAATCCAGGTTCTGACTATTTTTTTTAATTTTATAGGATGTTTTCTTTTTTTCTGGTGATTCTTCCAGTCAGTTTATTTTGTTTGGTGAATCTGTTTTTGATTATGTGTTGTTTTGAAGTTTTTGCTAAAATCGACTTTCTCTGCTCACGTTGGCCTCATGAATGTAGTGCCCGCCAAGAGAGACTGAACAAGGACATGCAAGAGCATAAGCATATGCTATTGGATGTAGCAATCTCATTGCTTTTCAGCCTGCGTGAACTGTGAACGAACACTCCTGTGCCATAAGGCAAAACAAAAACTATAGTTGTTTCTCTACCCGGAACTCACTTGATAGTTTTCATTGTCTTGATGATCTTCCTGGCCTTCATAGGTTGAATGGTCTTCACACTTGTCTTGTTGCGTGAATATGGCTTGCTATTGAGTTTGCGTTTACTCTTGTTCTCTGTATTTCTCTGTGGAGTACTTGTTCAGATGGTCTGTGCTGTCATCGACATCATCTCATTGTGCATCGTGCACCTCGTTCAACACCATGGAGCAAGATCGAAACCATGAGAAGATTTGCTCCGCACCTGATGTATTGAGACGTCCTTCAAACGATTCTTCAGACGTTTCGGCAGCAAGGATTGCAAGTCTTTCGAAGCCGCAGTGCAGTTTCAACCGATCCACTGAGTAATACTTCAACTGTTCCAAGCCTTTCATCTTCAAAGGGCATGAAGGAGCAGGCATGATCCAGAATGAGCAAGTCCACCTTGCCTTTGAAAAATTACATCTCTGTAAGCATCCGTTCTGAAAAATAACCCTAACTGCAACCCCCAAAGTATACAATATATATATATATGTATTGTAATAAGAAACATATTTATTATACATATAATAACATATACATATAAAATTATACATACGTAAATTGTACCCAAAAATAGATAGCGTATTAAGCTAAACATTGATTAACATCTGTGGCCCCCTGGGCTCGACCTGTGCCCATCCGGCAGGACCTGTGCCGGCAACCACTGTTGCATTTTCACCTGAGCTGGTGGGATAAACCGGCATAAACATGGCCTGGATCTCCCTGGTGATCATGGCCATGGCGCCATGGCTGGGAAATCCCCGCACTTTTGATGAAGTTGTTGATGGGAAAATCAAAAACTCATCGAACTATATTAGAAGGATGTTCCTTTGCCATGATTACTGACTGAAGAGTAGTGGAAATCATAAGAATCCTCATTTTCAAGAGGCGACACCACAAATAAGAAAAGGCAAAACGGGGATTTTTGGTTGGAGATATTGTCAACCATTGTATGGGTATGCAACATTTATAGATTAAACATCTGAGATGTCTGGGGACCACAAATGATCTATCATCAAAATAAACAATTATATATGGAACTATATGGTATACAGCAATCATAGTCTATGTCTACACAAATTTGATCCAATTTAAACTGGGTGTTCCGTACAATTCGAGGCGGCTGCTATGCTCTCATGTCAAGCCTGGATTTTGATTCACCGGCCGCTTCATTGGTGGGCCATGTCGCAAATCTGCGTGACGAAGTCTCACTTGTTGGAACCCCTAATCTCCACATAAAGCAGGATTTATTCAGGGTTTACATTGATATGATAGATATATATATATAACCCCCCTTACAATTAGAAACTGAACCCGGGGGGCGCGATTTATAAGAGCATCCTTATGAAATGAGAGATCCATGGTACCAAAGAAATTTTAATTCATGATTTTTACCCTGGGTCCGCGATTATTTTTTATAAATCGCGCCCCCCGGGTGGCGCCGATCTATAAGGGATATTGTAAGGGGGATTATATATATATATATGTATACACATTGGATTGCATTCTATCATATTATATATTGAATAGTGGAATCCACAATCTTCCATTTTTTCGAGCTAGCTTAAAACATGTAGCTGGCTCAATTTCATCAGGGGTATGTTTTGACAGTCACCTCGGGCTTTTTCAGAGGTACCATATCTAGTACCAAAGTAATCAGTGGGGATTGAACCTGGCAATTTAATGCAATCTAACAGATTGGGAAGTTTCTGCGAGCTCGCTCAATTGCAACGAGCTGGCTCAGCACCATCGAGCTCGCTCAATGCCACGTAGCTGGCTCAGGGGCATCGAGCTAGCTCAATGGCATCGAGCTGGCTCAATTTTTTTAGCGAAAAAAAAAAAAGAGAAAAAAAAAACTCGCAGAAATTGAGCCAGCTACGTCACGTTGAGCTGGCGGACGAATGTGAGAGCATCAAAACGAATACTAACTATGTATTGGCCGGGTTCATGACGCATTGGCGAGCCGGCTCAAGGGCATGTAGCCGGCTCAATTTCTGCGAGTTTTTTTTTTTTTTCGCTAAAAAAATTGAGCCAGCTACGTGGCGCTGAGCCAGCTACGAGGCGCTGAGCCAGCTACGTGGCATTGAGCCAGCTACGTGGCACTGAGCCAGCTACGTGGCACTGAGCCAGCAAGGTAGCTTTGAGCTTTGAGCTAGCAAGGAGGCAGTGAGCCAGCAAGGTAGCTTTGAGCTTCATCAAATAATATATATATATATTTACCTATGCAATCCCAACCATATAATATACTAAATCTAGGGCAAAACAATTTTTTTGAGGGAGACACGTACCTTTGAGCTGGAGCGGGAATGTGAAATCTACCATTCGAATATACATATCAAATTGTATGTGTATTAATATATATATATATAATTTATATATCGTCAAATAGTGAATCATACAGGATCATTATCATTATCATTACATCATATTTGTCCACGTCTAGGCGGTAAGAACCCCATTCAATAAGACACTGCTGTCACGACCCACACCTTGCTGGCAAAGGGTGGCATAGGCAGCCTAAGAATCAGGAATCGTCCGTGGTGAAATGAGGTGAAGGACGGACAAATTCATAGCAAATTTCACCATGTGATGGGTAAAGTATATCCCAAAATGGCAATAGTGATGGGAAAATGATAGTATATAATCTGTTGGGGACACACTAACCCAAATCAAAGAAGGACAAATCAAATTTGCCGTCACATACTTTGTTGACCAATAACTATTGAAAACAATGACAACGATGGAACAAACACTGGGATACATGGGGATACACCAAATATAGATGGGGATTACACGAATCTGCCATTGGTGCTGGAGCATCCGTAGGCCCTCAAGCGGCGGCGGCTTGAAAGACACGTGTGGCTGAAACGGCCCAACGGGTCTTTCGTAGCATGTTCCGAAAAATGCACCATGGACCATGGACTGGCAAATTTGGCTCTACAAAAATCAAAAAAAAATCAAGGTCAGCTGAGCTGCACCTCTACCAACTAGCAATTTAGACTGAAAACAGCAGCTTCCCATGTGTTTATCTCACATTTTGACGCCTGAAATCATCATTTGTCCATGTCTTCACTTCCCCCAGCTGGTGCAGTTTGCTTGTGAAGAACCCCCCAGATTCATCTCCGGGGTCATGGCAGGTGCAGCAGCTCTAGCCTCAACATCCAGTGGATAACCATCTTGAAATGCTATGTGTCTGGGGATAGCAACCATTTCATGGGGGAAGAGATTGGGGATATAATGACGGTGTGTCTGAAAATGGGCTAAATGTTCGAAGTAGCGTATTTTCAGACAAACTCCAATGGGATTAACAAACGTAGTGACTGTGGGGGGGTACCATTTGCCAAAACCATCTGGTTCTTGTCTAAGATGTTCTAAGTCTTTGGTTTTGGGGTATAATTATATAAGTATATTCTACTTTGATAAACTCCGCATTAATCAACAAGAATTCTGAAGCGACGACGGTGCGCCTAGAGTCCCACGGGGGCCAGGGAATCACAACTGGTCCCCCCAAGGTGATGATGATGCTTGCGAAGCGAACCCGCCCGACTAAGGTACGCCTAGCTGTTGCCTACCCATGCCTCTCTCCGTAGTTTTCTCTAGTTTCCAACGATGGGTTGTTGCAGCGTGCATGTTCTTTAATTACTGTAAATATATATATATATATACATATATATATATATATGAAAATAGTATATAGACTGTTTATAAAGATAGAATTATACAGTAAATAGGATGATAGATATATGTGATGAACTTCGGCGTAACTTCGGTTTTCTCATTTTGTGATAGATACTGTATATGATATGATATACACACAAACTTTTTTTTTCGTAAATCCCCGTGGAACTCTGACACAGGTCCTGGAACATAGAATCGTTGGTGCTATATATGGAATCGATCCCATTGTTGGAACTCGGGCTCAGTTGCGATAGGTATGTGATTTCCAACAGAAAACAAGTTTAACGCAATTCTTAACGGAACTCTGGATTCACAGGCTTTCCTAGAATGCAGAAATCTACCTCTACTTGTTTTTGTGTTCTTTCTCTCTCTAGCTCTCTGTGCTAATCGTGCGAAGACTAGCATTGCTGATAGCAAATTATTCCAATATCAACAAGGATCAGTAGTCCATCCCAACAGCATCACTGATCATCGCTTAAGTGGAGCTTAAGACAAGTTTAACATAAATTACGAGAAAACCGAAAAAAAACAAATCAGTTCACTAATAATATCCCAACTTATGTTTGTGATACTCCCATTTTATGGTTGGGAAACTCCAACATATTTCTCAATCAAATGATTTTTGCATCAATGTTGGATTGCGAGATTCATTTGTTCTTTGGGTTTTTGTGAGTAATTGCTTCACACAGCTTGAACATGTCAATGGCACTGCAATACTTCTACAACCTCGGTGACTTGTATGCAGGTTGTAAGCGCGAGCTATAGTGTAATATGTTTCTGTGTAATGTGTGTATCTGTATATGTAATGCATAGTATAGATATATGGAACGATCATGAAATATCTCACATATCTAAGCCCTGTATAAAGAAACCAGATTGGCCAACCAAACCCCGCCCCCGTTCAAACGCCGAAGCCACGGTTGCCGAGCCGCTAGCGACATGCCACCTGTAGCGGGTAATTAACTGCTGAACGCTGCTGAGATAGTGGGTACATGTGGGTACTGTATATGCCCTTCCCTCCAATTATAACAGGATTTCTCTAAAATTGAAGGCACCATTGATTGTTATGATTGACAGGTACCTGAAGGCACCTTTTTAGGTACCTACTATCTCTCTAGATAGTGGATACCTAAATCTGTCCAATCATACCTGAAATCCAGGCGCACATATTCAGGCACCATTGATAGATCAACCTGCAAGAGATTCCACATGTCGAAAGCTTCTCGCCACAACGTGACACCTGTTTGACATCAATCAGGGGTGGTGACATTATCATTCCCTGCCAATTGCATACAACTTGTGCTCAACTTCATCCGAGATCTCAACCTGCGCACATCATGGTATGTCAATGTCACATGCGCGCCATCAGCCCATGCACGTCTTTTCTGCCGGCAGACTGGACATAGCTGTCTCAGAAAGCCATTGATTGGGTTAATGCACGGGAAATCTACGGGAACTCTCTGGACATCATGGTGGTTTCTGATGCTTTCGAAACAAACATCTGACCATTTGACACTTCAGAAGACTGATAACACTGTTGAACATATAAGAATACATCTATCTTGTACACAGCAAACATACACCTGCTACAGGTTTTACTTCCCTTTTTGGTAGCTTCTCTAAGGGTTATGGCCTTACCACTACGGTAGGTCGGCTGAGAATCGCTGACATTTCATCGCTCTCACCCGCAACGACGGTGGCGTTGCCATCGCATCACTCCAAGACAGCGCCTGGGACGGGATGTGCCTATAGCGGGCCTACTTGGATCTGCACCCCATTTAATAAGTGGTTTACAACCCATATAGTCCATGTATTATATATACACATTAATTATTTAATATCATATGTGTATAATTTCATCAATAACTAAGCCATAATTCTATGATATTGTTAGCCATTTACGATGGGATGCGCCCACCAAGTACTCCCGGCTTGGCTTCAGATGCCTGGGTTTTGCCCGGAACGGCAACTGGTACCTGATACCATGGGTATACCAGGGTAGATCATTTTACCTCATTCATTTAGAGCCATCTGAAAAATAAGTTCATGAAAAACCATGGGGCTGTTAGGTGAACATAAAATTAGGGGTCCGTTTGGCACCCTGCTTTTGCATACTCTTGTGCCGTACCATTGTTCCAATCCATTCAAATGGATTGGCTTAACGAATTGGCTCCATTCATCCTATACAGGTAAAGATAAAATCAAAAAAACTCGGGACTACATTGGGACTTTGACTTTATGTCATTATGTAACATTTATCCACATCATGCCCAATAAACAAGTACCATGGATGTGTGTGTGTAAATTCCGTTGGAGTCTTTGGGCAACCGTTTGTCTTTCTTCGATAGATTGTGAACATCTCTGATTTGTTCTGGGTCCACCACCCATCCAGTTGATTACTTCCAATAAGCCATCCATTTGTTGAATCGGGCAAGACCCATTCCCAGGCCATCCCTGTATAGTGGAATCTTCGCTGTGGTTAAGAAAACTATAGGTAGCTCCCTAACTCCCCATTTATCTAATGTAGTTTAATAACACATATAATATGCATACCTGTAGTCCTTGGCTCCCTCCTGACGAACGGATGGAACATGCCATACATCATCAAATGGCAAAATGGCAATGATGGTCACCGTTGGCTTCTTCATTGGCTGAAACTTTTGACTTTCCAACAAGAGCGATCTAAAGACAGTGGGTTCCAATATGTACATTATTCTGGGTAAATTGCAATCACTCACTGACCTGAAACAATGCTATTTTTTATAGTTACCTTACACTAACTATCATGCCAGTGACGTCTTTGGTGAGGTCCTTATAATTTACCACGGAGAGGGTATTGGTTGAACTCATGATCATCATTTGTTACATACCCCTCTTGGTAAACTAACATAATGGAAAATCACCATTTTTAATGGCTAAATCAATGTACATTGTACATCAACTATTTCTATGGCCATATTTGTTCAATAGCTATATATGTTAAGTAGAAAATGCGTAGTATATGTGAAATATATGTTAACTACGATAAGCTATACATATTTGCTAGTTATCTTAGTTTACCAAAGAGGTATTTTTTTCACACAAAACAGACGTTGTCAGGTCCAAGAAACACACGCATGGCGTCTTCACAGAGCAGTCTGCATAGCGCAGATAGTCCGCCTCTTCAGTGACCGCGGACCGAAAAAGCAAATAGGCTTCAGGTCATGCATCGTCACTCTCCCATGGTCAGCATTTCCGTTGGAATTAAATATATCATACATATATATATATATCATATACATATATATATATATATATATATATCATATACATATATATATATATCATATATATATACTCCTATATGAACCCTATGTATATATATATATCCTATCTATATAATATATGAACATGTATAGCTGTCCATAGTAGACAAAAAAGTATACTGCTGAAACCTGCTATCTTGCCGATGATATCAGAGGTTAGTGAATATCTTGAGTCCTTGGGGGCCACGGTAGACGGTCTAAAAACTGGGAATGTGAAATATATACATATTATACATATATATATATAAATACCATCACGCTTTTTCCATCTCTTACGGACTACACATGACATGATTGGGACATATATTATGTGTTTGCGTGTCAGTCTTGTCATTGGATTCCCACCATTTCCCACCACTGCTTTTGGTGAGACCTATTTTCAGTACCTTGGCAAACGGGTCGTGATTCGTAGATTAGGCACCAACAATTTATGGCTAAACCCCGTCAATGATCTTTTGGCTATGTCATTCCGCATGGTTCATCTCCATCTAGATTGCAAAAACACCGTATTTTCTGTTGGACCAATCCCCCCAATGCAGGGTGGACCCAAAAAAATGCATGGATCAAATGTACTTTTTTGTGGCTTCAACCCCTTCCTGTCATTGGTCAAAGTCCTTATTATTGCTGCTTATATGTCAGTATCAATGCTACTTACATTTGTGCTGTAAAGGATGGGTTCCATATCTAGTGACAAAATGACCTTTCTGCTCATAGAAGCTTCCGTTGTTATAGGTTTATCCTTCATGTTCCTTTACATGGCAAATATATGCAAATATCACTCTGCGAAGAACACATCTTAGATGATTCCTTTTTTTTTGCATGTTGTGTCGCTTCCAAAGTAAGCAACTCACTATTGACCCACCATTTCATTTTGCGTACAGTGAATGTCACGATACCACCATTCTCCTTCATTTCTGATCAATCATACCATTTAAGTCCACTTATTTAGCCCCATACATCCCTGCTCGGTGGTATACCTACCCCTCTGAAAAATATAAAAGTCAGTTGGGATGATTCTTCCCAATATATGGAAAGTCACAAAAGTCATGTTCCAAACCACCAACCAGATCCCCTATTTAACCAGCAACGTTCAGGTCTCATGCTAACCTTTTCATCCCAAGATATCCAGCGAAACATGGTGATTTTTCACCAGCAAACCATGGAGATTTCACCAAGAAACATGGGAATTTGTCGTTGATTGAATCTCATCAAATCTATATTAGCTAAGATGATGAACATCACTTAACTACGTAAAGACTCTGGTTTATGGATGTTTATGGTAGATATCAAAAATTCGTCCATGGGGCAGAAAAAAAACAACATAAACCAAATTGCCGGGGGCTTCATCTTGCAAGTATTATCGATAATCTACTCAGTTGAGCATCACCATTAGATGCACAAAAAAACTCAACTCTTCAGTCTTTTAAATTGGGTTTTGTTGGACCCAAAAATAGAACGACTCAACGTCTACTTAAAAATCAAATCGTAAATGACTCTCAAAAAAAAAATGAGGGGTCAACCGGTCAACCGGAGTGACCTTCTCGCCAACATTCAGGACAACTCGCACCACCTGCAGGCCCCAAACACTTTCCACTAGCCAAGCTACGATCGAAATTAAGCAGCAAACCTTCGGTGTGTTCAATTAGTACCACAAGAAAAAATCACATGTTGACCTGTAGTATTTTGATGTATTTTGAACATGTTTGAACAATATGTGAAGATGTTCCATTCCTTAGAAATATAACCCACCACCTCAATTTGCCCGAGGCGTTCCTCACCACCTCAATTTGCCCGAGGCGTTCCTCAAAAACGGGATGGGTTCTGAGCATCACAAAGCCTAAACCTTGAACCCCCAACAGTGATGTTGGCGAAATTTACGGTGTTTGGGCGAAACTATCGAAATTTGGTCAGAACCTCACTTGACCTCACTCGACCATGAAAATGAAAAGATGTATGGCAGGTATGACTACAAAATAATCCATGGCCCTGCCATTTACCAAGGTTGACACTCCGGTAATCAAAATGTTCCCAACCAGCGTTGATTAGAGGTTAAACCATGGTAAACCTGAGCTTTTCACAGAGCAATCACCATTTTAGAGCAATCACCATTCCTTCATTCATAAAATTACTGTTTTGATCTGTTTTGCTTGGTTAAAACAATCTTAACCCTAGCTTTCCAACAACAAAATCCAGCGTCTCCAAATTCCCCGCGAACTTTTCCACCTTCACAGGCTTTTCCTGCCAGAGTGGTTTGGGATCCACCCAATTTTTGGGAGATTTCAACGGCGATTTCATCCAGTTGGGTCTGGAAATGGGGGATATGGGGGGATACCTCATACCAATTTCAATTGGGAGCATGATGATGAATGAAGCATCAATTTTTGGAGCATCCTATTTTGAGATACACCCATATATACGAGTATACCTGGTCAAAGATAGGAGTTCAACTAAACCAAAATGAATAATAGTGATTCCATCAGTAGACATAAGTAGACAATAGAGGCATAATGAATGGGGAACGTTTCAAAGTCTAGCATATCACTTGATCCACTTTAATGTGTCTTAACTAGCCTCAACTCTTGATTCCAAAATGGGGAATACCATGGAATACCCCATTTTTATGGCCATTATTCCTTGATTAACCAGTGAATGGCATAATGGGGCAGCCTATTTTCATACAAACCTCCGTCACCCAGCGTCCAGCTCTCGGAGGAGTCAAACCTCCAGTTGCTTGCCCCCGTTCCAATAAAAACATACTTGGTGGCTCATTCACAGTTAGTAAATGGGTTATAAATGGCTTAGAACATGTTATAACCCCACTAAAAAACCCACTTATACCAACCATACTGGACTAACCCTATACTCACCATGCTCAGAACTGGGCTTAACTCACTTTCCCGATTTCCTCCGTGAAGGGCGCAGAGAACTCTTCAGTATAATAGAAGCAACCCGGCCTCGGCCCCGGGGCATCCTCTGAAAAGTCACGGTGGAAAATGATGGAACGTGACTATAAGGTTAACATTTATCAATGTTGATGTTCTATATCTATGAATCTGCTGAAGGCAAATGAAATGGGCTAGATTAAATTATAGTAGTTTAAAAACTTGTTTACGCAATGTTAGATGTTGATTAGTAGTATGTTCGCTATTGTGGCTAGAAAATTAAACTATTCAGCACTAGTGTGGCATGTTTTTTTTTGCAGATCATTTTTTTCTAAAAAAATGGTTGTGCAAAAAAAACAATTGTTCTGTTTGTCTGCCTTCATACAGGATCCAATCTCTTCATAAACCCTCAACACGCGAATGTTCAAATCACCAGACCATGCAAAGGTCCAGTTTTTTTAGTAGGTTTGTTGGCCAGGTTTGCAATTACATCATTTTTTTCCTGTGATCCTGGGGCCAAGAGAAGAAACAACATATTTTACAAATTCACAAAAACAATTGCCATTTTCAATTTTCAAGCATTTCCTAAAAGGTTTTTGTGCTCTCTCTCTCTCTCTCTCTCCATTTTTTCCTATTTTTCCCTCTTTATCTTTCTCTGTCTCTCTCTCTCTCTCTCTTTCTCTGTCTCTCTCTCTTTTTCTTTCCCTATCCTTCTCTTTCTCTTTCCTTTCCCTTGTTCTTATCACACCCTTCTTTAAAACCATGACGTGCAAAAGGTAATGCAAACAACATTCTGAACCCGACTCACTACAAGTACTACGAGTACTACAAGTACCACAAGTACTACAAGTAATTACTGCAAGTACTACGCGTACAACAGGTAGTGAACTACAAATACTACAAATTCACCGGCAAAAAACATGGTTGTCGCCAATTAAATCCTTACCTATGTGTATGTTTGTAACTATCTGGGGAACCGTTTTTCAAAATTCAACAGTTTTGAAGAGTATATACAGCATTTGTTGGGGGTCCACGCAAAAATCAAGACAGAACATTACAGGTTTCATGATGGGTTGACAGTTGGGTTGTGAATGGATATGATTACGATACGCCTATGAGCCGCAACGGTCATAGTTTGACAATTTGTTGATGATCGCGACTGCGTCATAATGCAAGTACGATCTCCAGTACTCGTGGGTCAAAAATTGTTTGGATCCTTGTCCTTATGGCTATATATGTATGCAGGATCAAAAATGATCATTGTGAGGAAATCATCCATCACATATCCAAGAGTGCATAACGACGCATCTGCAAAAACAGCTCTCCAATAATCATTGGCTACACAACTGGTCCATGGGGATTATGTGTCAATAGTTAAAAGTTTCGCACCGCCAAAACCAATGAACATAGGAATATGGGTATGGATCGTGGCACCCAACTCTGCCCTAGTATTGATATAAACCATGATCATGGCTTGGAATTATGCACTCCATTGCCCCGAAAACCGCCCCGCTTGTAGAAACTAACGCAAAAAACTGCTTGGGCCAGCTGACCTGGTCAGAAAATTCTGTGTTCAGGTGTGATTGAAACTGTAATGCAGAATGCAGACTAATGGTGAAAAGTTTGGGTCGCCCCAATGTTTAGACATCAAACCAATGCTCCCAGCACTGGCCCACGTCGGCCAAGCGACGGGTGCTTTGGGTTTGCACCTGACGTGGCGACAAGATAGTGGAGATTCGCCAAAAAAGCCTGATAGAACCCACGAATCCAAATGCAGTATTTGAATGAATGCATGCACATGTAGACCTCAAAGGACAACCATGTCACACACTCTACATGTCCCAGGCTTCACTCCGCACTCCACGCTCTACACTTCACACTTCAGACTCCACACTCTCCGCTTCAAACTTCACAGTGTACGCTTTACACTCACAGTCTTCACTTCACAGTCTACACCCCGCACTCCACATTCTGCACTCTCCACTCACACCTGAACACTCCATGCTCTACACTCCACACTCTCCAAACTCTCCACTCCACAGCCCTCACTCAGTCCCCACTCAGTCCCCACTCCACAGTCTCCAGTCTCTAGTCTCCAGTCTCCACTCCGCACTCCACACTTTCCACTCCACACCCTCCGCCACTCCGCACTACACACTCCCCGCTCCATATTCCACACTCCACTTGATGTGCATATTTGCGCACGTACCTACATACATGCATACATGCAAACAAACATCTCCACCCATGCATGCGTACATGCAGGCGCACCCGTGTGCACATGCAAGTACAATGTGTTACTGTAAGTTATATTACATTATCAGTGCACGAGATTAACTTGCAATACTTACTCTGTTGACAAGGCTGTACAGGCAGGAGCGTTTGCACTAGACGTCGGTGCGCAGTTTTACGCAGCATCATTTGCCACCAGGCCTTGGTTCTCTTTGTGAAGAAACGGCAGCCAAAGGCAATTCACATGGGGGGAAAGACTGGCCAATTTTGAGTCTTGAGTGCAATCCCGTCGCACAGCTCAAAAAGCACTTGAATACTTTGGAATAACTTCTGAGTTGCCTCTTCCAAAATTTGGTTTGTGGTGGGATATCATCATGATTTCTCTAGCAACGAGGAGCACATTCACCAACTAAGTCTTCACCAGTAAGCGTTTGGTCACCGGATTGATCTACTGGGCTTGCACCCCTGAACCTTTGCTGGGACGATGTTACAAAGGATTGGGCCCCCACTTCCGAGCCGTTGTACTTTCCGCCGTCATGTGATGTTGCTAGCTTACAATCTCTGAAGAAAATGAAACCAAATAGGGAAGCAAGATCTTCATACTGCACATTTTGGATGGATATCCCAAAATAATCATGAACACTGCGTTGTCCATGAACACTGCGTTGTCCATCTTTATCCCTTCACCATGCAACAACTGTCCAGATATTGTATCATGCTTCAGTAGGTTTTCAGAGTCGTTCACCATCCTGACTAGAATCCCTCCATTGCTCAGGGTATCTTGGACAAAATGAAGTAGCAGTTGTGGTTATTACTGAGTAAAAGCTATTGTGATAACCATCAAAGTTGGGATCTGACCCCAACTAGGTGATATTTTGAGCACTTATTTGTGGAACGACGCCTCCAAGCGCTTGATCAACACCTGCTTGAGGCCCAGACATCACCTTTTGGAGGTATACCGTCATACTGAGCTTGTCTGCAAAAAACAAGGAAGCCCAGAAGGAATCCCGTTAAAACCTATCACCCCCGTTCAACTTGAAACTTACCATTGAGTATCCCCGTTAAACTTCGACACAGCCAATACCATTGTGGTATTGTAAAGATTCACCAATTTCGACACTTATGGATCAAAATTGGGTACTAAGGATGACCCAAATCAATGGTTTGCCCCATCCAATTACATTGGCTATGTAAAAGGTATCCAATTACATTGATAATCTCCGATCAACCACGTAGAAAAAACCCTATGATAACCCACCATCATTAGTCAACTAATTATATCGCACTAAAAAAAAACATATTTCCAGTTTTTTTCACCCTTAGGTTTGAGCAGGCTTGATCCCCCTCAAACAACAACTCAACCATTAAGCATCAACAAAAACCCATCAAAATGCTGGTTGAATCCCACTATTTCATATCCTATCAACACCATCAAGCAGCCACCATCAATTGTATCATTTCTGACGGTTAAGGGATCGTTAAAGCCCTTTAAGGGATTGTTAAGTCACCTTCAAATAACTCGTCAACCAGGGCTAAACTATTGTAAAGCATTTTTCTTGGTTGACTCATCATTTTTGGTGCTTAAACCCCAGAGGTCAAGAAACAATATCAAGTCTTGCTAGCTAAAACGCCATAAGAACCCCTATAATCTATGGCTCAGTCCCATGCCATTCAATTCCACTTCAACTGTGCAACATATCCTCACATGTTTGATCTTTAAAGGCAACGTTTCTTGGATTTTGGGTCCTGAAACTTCCGTCATTTCCTTTCGACAAAAATCTCACCGCCTTGCTGCGTGAAGTCCGCGAAGTCGTCGATGCCCAAGCCGCCCACGGCAGCGCTGCAGGAGAGCGGCTCGGTGATGAGGTGAGAACCTCAGGGCTGGTAATTCCTAGATCATTGACTGGTAATATATATATAGGTGGATTTATGTATATATGAGCTCATATATACATACATACATACATACATACATACATACATACATACATACATACATACATACATACATACATACATACATACATACATACATACATACATACATACATACATACATACATACATACATACATACATACATACATACAACATACATACAACATACATACATACATACATACATACATACATACATACATACATACATACATACATACATACATACATACATACATACATACATACATACATACATACATACATACATACATACATACATACATACATACATACATACATATATATATATACACATATACATATCTATTGTCAATGATATCAATAGATTTCATGGTGATTTCTAAGGTGATTTCCATGGGATTGAACCATGAATTCTTGTTAATTATACTGACATTTTTCACCGGGAGATGGCGATTTTTCTAACCAACTTATTGATTGGTGCCTGGATCATTGGTAATATATAGCTATACTGGTTGGTGATATACCTACCCCTCTGAAAAATATGAAAGTCAGTTGGGATTATTATTCCCAACTGAATGGAAAAATAAACCAAATGTTCCAAACCACCAACCAGTATACCTATTATCAATGATATCAATAGCTGAGGATACATGATTATTTAATGATTTTATGAGGATACCATTGGTCAATCCTATGGAGAGGCTTATAAACCACTTATAACCATAGCTGTACCCAAAGTTATAGCCATTAATAAGCCATAATGAATGGGAATTTCAGGACCCAACAACGGGGGGTACTGCACCATATAAAGCCATAGAAATTGCGGGGCATATCTCCTGAAGTTCAGTCCTGAAATTTAGGCTTCGTATATGGTAGGCACCTCCAATTTAGCTCCCAATGGCCATTGAAACAGCTTGGTTTAATAGTGATTTAATGGCATAGAATGGGGATACATAACCAACCTGAGGCTGTTGGGATTATCAGTGGATTTTTTGTCGGTCACATCCTCCAGGACTTGGAATTAATAATACCTCCAAGGGCCCGGGTTTGGTGCTGAAACATTGATGGACATAGCTATGATCAATGGGGATATAATGCAATATATATACCCTCTGGTTATGTCAAAATAGCTATTGAAAATGGCCATAGAAATAGTGGTTTTACCCATTGAAAATGGTGATTTTCCATAGCTATGTTAGTTTACCAGAGGGTATATATATATATATACATACTATTATATACTATACCTATTATTGGGATCTGGTTTGTGGGATGATGATGGACAACTTATACAATCATGGGCTTGATGCTGGGCTGAACCACGGCTTGCAGAGCCATCATGGGGATGTAGGAATATTCGTGGGGATATGTGCTCCGAAAAACCAACTTTTTGACGACGATGTATGAAGTTGCCGACTGATGCTGAAAAATCGATAGGTGTAGCTATAATACAAGGGGAGATGGGTCTGTCTGAAAATCATTTCGAAAATGGATGGATTCACCAATGGATTTGCTGGTGCCCTATCTTAAGTCAAACCCATATGGGAATGGGGATACCTGTTATTGGGATATGGGATATGGGATATGGGATCAATATGCAAAGCATACCGTACACATAAAAAGGGATATATGCCTATATAAATGGGACGTGATACCATGAAAAATGAGGATATGGCTTTGTTGATGGTGTTATTAATCTACCTGTGGGCGAGAGATACATAAATTTGCTATATATTGAAACATGGCTGGTGAATCATAGGAGATCACGGGATAGAACATGATGAACATAGGATAAGGAAGCCACTGAAAAATGTAAGATACAAGTACATGTGTTAAATACGCGACAAGATCAGAGTGCTGTGATAATGTGTGAGATATGTTCATCGGGATATTTTGTATACTTTGATATACTTTGGATACCCACGAGCAACACAATCAACAGGGATAGAATCGGATATTCTTGGAGATTTATGATGGGAATAGTCATTGGAGATCATCATCCCATTTCGAGCACAAGAAATGATTGAAGGCACCAGCAAGATAGCCAATCTACAACCAATGTAATTTATGGGTTCAGAATAGTTTTGATTTTTTTTGGCTTAGGTTTTGGATATTGTTTTTTGCTTTCTTTCCTGGTACATTTGCCTTGTATTTGCAACAGTTTGGAACTAGAATCTGTCATTTTGCATGGTATTTGCTACATTTTGACATGGTTACTTTGCATTTTGCATGGTATTTGCTACATTTTGGCATGGTTACTTTGCATTTTGCATGGCATTTGCTACATTTGGCCATGTTCGCCTTCCATTTTGCATGGTATTTGCCACGTTTTGGCAATTCAACCTCTCATTTGCAAGGTATTTGCTACATTTTAGTACTTCAATCAATCATGTGGGTTTCTTGAGAGTTTCTTTAGGCTTTCATTTAGGGTTTCATTTAGGGTTTCATTTCGGGTTTCATTTAGGGTTTCTTTAGGGTTTCTTGAGGGTTTCATTTAGGGTTTCTTTAGGCTTTCTTGAGGGTTTCATTAAGGGTACCATTTCGGGTTTCATTTAGGGTTTCTTTAGGCTTTCTTTAGGGTTTCATTTAGGGTCTCATTTAGACTTTCATTTAAGGTTTAGGGTTTCTTTAGGGTTTCATTTAAGGGTTTCTTATCAGGATTGCTTATCAGGATTTCCAAACGTTCATGTGGGTATCTTGGGGCTTCTTTAGGGTTTCATTTATGGTTTCTTTAGGTTTTCATCTTGGGTTTCTTTAGGGTTTCATTTACGGGTTTCATTTAGGGTTTCATTTAGGGTTTCTTTAGAGTTTCATTTAAGGGTTTCTTATCAGGATTGCTTATCAGGATTTCCAAACGTTCATGTGGGTATCTTGGGGCTTCTTTAGGGTTTCATTTGGGGTCTCTTTAGGGTTTCATCTTGGGTTTCTTTAGGGTTTCATTTAGGGTTTCATTTAAGGGTGTCTTATCAGGATTGCTTATCAGGATTTCCAAACGTTCATGTGGGTTTCTTTGGGGCTTCTTTAGGGTTTCATTTAGGGTTTCTCTAGGGTTTCATCTTGGGTTTCTTTAGGCTTTCATTTAGGGTTTCATTTTGGGTTTCATTTAGTGTTTCATTAGGATTTCATTTAGGGTTTCATTTCGGGTTTCATTTAGGGTTTCTTTAGGGTTTCTTGAGGGTTTCATTTAGGGTTTCTTTAGGCTTTCTTGAGGGTTTCATTTAGGGTATCATTTAGGCTTTCATTTAAGGTGTCTTTGGGTTTAGGGTTTCTTTAGGGTTTCATTTAGGGTTTCTTTAGAGTTTCATTTAGGGTTTCGTTTACGGGTTCTTCAGGGTTTCAGTTTGGGTTCCATTTAGGGTTTCATTCAAAGTTTCTTTAGGGTTTCATTTCTTTAGGGTTCATTTAGGGTTTCATGTAGGGGTTTCTTATCAGGAGTTCTTATCAGGATTTCTTTAGGGTTTCTTTGGATTAGGGCCTTTAGGGTTTCATTTAGGATACAAACAGGAGAGAATAAAGCAAAAGAAAAGAAAAAAGCACAGATACAGTAAAGACAGGAAGCAGAGAAGCAGAGGAGCAGGAAGTAGAGCAGCAAAACACATGACTGAAGAAAAGACAAAGTAGAATAGTAGAAGTAGAAAGGCACAAAAGCACAAACGCAGAAAAGCAGACAAGCAGGAAAAGCAAAAAGCAGGAAAAGCAAAAAGCAGGAAAAGCAGAAAGCAGAAAAGCAGAGCAGCAGCAGAAGGGGAAGCAGAAGAGCAGAGAAGTAGACAAGCAGAGAAGCAGGAAAAGCAGAAAAGCAAAGAAGCACAGAAGCAGAAAAACAGAGAAGCGGAACAGCAGAAAAGCAGGAACGCATAGAACCAGGAACCCAAAAACTGCCGCGGAAAAAACAACATCCAAAAATAAATAGCCCTCCGTAATTTATTGAGAATATATACTAATAATAATTCTGTATATCTACCTTATTTATTATATATCTAATACTATCATAGCTTGTTTCTGCCATCTATGGTAATCTCAATGGGGAAAATGGTGGACATACCTCCGAAAACCTCAGTTAAGTTGGTGAAAATAAGTAACCATAGTAGGGGCACCATCTTGCAAGGTGTATCCTGAAAAAATGGTTTGGATAGCCACAAGAAATACGGGTTTGAATGCGTGGCATTGACAGATTACTTTAACTTGTGGCAACTCTAACACCATCCAGGATATAAATAATAATGTTGATGGGGATACAGCGAGGATATAAGATATTTGCTCAATATGATATTTTAGGGTTGTTCAGAAACGGAAGATTTACACCAACAATTCGGGATTTACACCCGTGGCAATTTTAACAGGAAAATATAAACGTGAACAAACAACATGGGAAACATCTATAGTGAGAGCCAAAAAAGTTCTTTTTGGATTAGGATAGTACTTCGCAAAAACTTAATAAAACAAAACCAATCAAACAGAGTATCAATCAGAACACTTCACTATTACAAAATGAGGATTTGACCAAAAATGTTGTGTACGAGGACCGAAGTCACCCAAGGTTGAGGTACATGGCCAAGGTGTTTTTTCTGTTGGAATCTCAGACACAATGGGATAACTAGCTACATATTTCATGGATTTTCATGGCAAATGACAAGCTTCAATGGCCAAAATGATGGTTATGAACCAACCAAATTTCAGGGGCACCAGATTTTAAGGCAAAGCCTGATGTTTCATTTACGGCCAGATCTGTAAAGGGTTTGTTACAATATGGATGGCTCATCGCACCCAATTACAAAGGGTAAAATGACCATGGGGGTTGCCATGTGAAGTAGAAGGTGGTGCCCCAGCTTCTTGGCAAAGTTTGTGTATATTACTATCTTAACTATTTACATTGTACTACGTAGGTATATCGAACTAGTCAATGGGGGTTATAAGCCAAATTACAACTAGAGGACTTAACCTTGCATACTAATAACGACCAACCAATCTGTAGTCCAACAAACATTTTGACATTCTCGACCTATACCCACCTGAATTTGCCCAAAATCCCGACATCCAATGCGTTATCATCATGATTTCCATCTTCTAGTGGCAATAAATTGGAGGTACCCTCTGGTGATTTGACACAGCTATGGCACATCACCATTTTTTTAAATAGATACATCATCTATAAATGGACCATTTTCTGTAGCCAACTGTGAAATGACCGGAGGGCAAATCCACCAGTTCTAGTAAAACCCCGTTAGATCCTCACCATGCCCCCACTGGAAACCCGCTAAGGAAAGCACAACGCCCTTTGGTTTTTCGGACCACTTTGACGGCAGGCAGAACGATCAAAGGCTCGAAACCTCGAAACCACTCGAGGCTTAGAAACCAAGACGGAAAATATCCCCTGATGTGCACATTTACAATTTACGAGATGGTATAGACAGACCCACAGTACAATACATAGTACCTCCATATATATATATATAAATGGTATATATATAAATAATAATAATATATATATATATATACATACATATATATATATACATACAGTTTATAGATGTTTTATGTGTATATAGATATATCATATTATACATCGTTATACAGTAGGACAGTATACAATATCCGCCGACCCCGGCCTTCGCCAAGGCCGGGGCGGCGCCTGGGACCACCGGAGGTGTGGATCCTGTCTTTCTTGAACCCTTGCCACGCCCAACGCTGCAGGCAAAAGCCACCACAAGGCCACAGCAATGGCTCAAGAGCACCCCACGGCCGCAGCAATGGCTTCTTTTATAGGCGTTCAAGGCTGCCGTTTGCCAGGCCTCAAACCCTCCAAACCTTCCAACTCCTCCAAAAGTTTGCCCAACTCCGCAGGAAAAGGTACCCCAATAAGCCCAACACGCGCCACGCCCGCAGGCAAAAAGCCACCACAAGGCCACAGCAATGGCTCAAGAGCACCCCACGGCCGCAGCAATGGCTTCTTATAGGCGTTCAAGGCTGCCGTTTGCCAGGCCTCAAACCAGGTACCCCAATAAGCCCAACACGCGCCACGCCCGCAGGCAAAAGCCACCACAAGGCCACAGCAATGGCTCAAGAGCACCCCCCGGCCGCAGCAATGGCTTCTTATAGGCGTTCAAGGCTGCCGTTTGCCAGGCCTCAAACCCTCCAAACCCTCCAAAAGTCCGCCCAGCTCCGCAGGGAAAAGGTACCCCAACAAGCTCAACACGCGCCACGCCCGCAGGCAAAAGCCACCACAAGGCCACAGCAATAGCTGAAGGGCACCCCCCGGCCGCAGCAATGGCTTCTTATAGGCGTTCAAGGCTGCCGTTTGCCAGGCCTCAAAGCCTCCAAACCCTCCAAAAGTCCGCCCAGCTCCGCAGGCAAAAGGTACCCCAACAAGCCCAACACGCGCCACGCCCGCAGGCAAAAGCCACCACAAGGCCACAGCAATGGCTCAAGGGCACCCCACGGCCGCAGCAATGGCTTCTTATAGGCGTTTCAGGCTGCCGTTTGCCAGGCCTCAAACCCTCCAAACCCCCCAAATCCTCCAAAAGTCCGCCCAACTCCGCAGGCAAAAGGTACCCCAACAAGCTCAACACGCGCCACGCCCGCAGGCAAAAGCCACCACAAGGCCACAGCAATGGCTCAAGGGCACCCCCCGGCCGCAGCAATGGCTTCTTTTATAGGCGTTCAAGGCTGCTGTTTGCCAGGCCTCAAACCCTCCAAACCCTCCAAACCCTCCAAAAGTCCGCCCAGCTCCGCAGGGAAAAGGTACCCCAACAAGCTCAAGGCGCGCCACGCCCGCAGGCAAAAGCCACCACAAGGCCACAGCAATGGCTCAAGGGCACCCCACGGCCGCAGCAATGGCTTCTTATAGGCGTTCAAGGCTGCCGTTTGCCAGGCCTCAAACCCTCCAAACCCTCCAAAAGTCCGCCCAGCTCCGCAGGGAAAAGGTACCCCAACAAGCCCAACACGCGCCACTCCCGCACGCAAAAGCCACCACAAGGCCACAGCAATGGCTCAAGGGCACCCCACGGCCGCAGCAATGGCTTCTTATAGGCGTTTCAGGCTGCCGTTTGCCAGGCCTCAAACCCTCCAAACCCTCCAAACCCTCCAAAACGTCCGCCCAACTCCGCAGGCAAAAGGTACCCCAACAAGCTCAACGCGCGCCACGCCCGCAGGCAAAAGCCACCACAAGGCCACAGCAATGGCTCAAGGGCACCCCCCGGCCGCAGCAATGGCTTCTTATAGGCGTTCAAGGCTGCCGTTTGCCAGGCCTCAAGCCCTCCAAACGCTCCAAAAGTCCGCCCAGCTCCGCAGGGAAAAGGTACCCCAACAAGCCCAACACGCGCCACTCCCGCACGCAAAAGCCACCACAAGGCCACAGCAATAGCTGAAGGGCACCCCCCGGCCGCAGCAATGGCTATAAGGGCCTCTTATAGGCGTTCAAGGCTGCCGTTTGCCAGGCCCCTCCAAAGGTCCGCCCAGCTCCGCAAGGAAAAGGTACCCCAACAAGCCCAACACGCGCCACTCCCGCACGCAGGGTGCAACTTCTCGCTGCTTGAGAAGCAAACGGCCATATGTCTGTCTTGCTGTCCGTCTCCCTCTGTCTCTCTACAGTACCCCCCCTCCAATTAGGGGGGTCGGCGGCATCTGGGCGCTAGCCCATTTTATATCGAATAAATGTCCTATGGGTCAGGTCGTTTTGGGACTATAGCAGTCTCCAGCTTGGTGGCAGCCATGGTCATGGCTCAAAACTTGGCGCCCTCCAGTGACGCAACAGTTAGGAAGTGAAGTGTTTGCCAACTCAGCCGAACTGGGGCATCACCTTGTGGTTTTATGGTCATCCAATCACCGGAATCCTTTTCTTTTAGTGGATAGAAGTGATGTATAACGTCGCTATCAACGGATCGACGACCATTCCCCAAATTTTCACGAGCTGCAGATCCCAAGCACTTGTGGGGAGTACTAAACACCCAAATGACCAGCATGAGATGGGTGCGGGTCAACCTTCATCCCCTTGGATATTGTATGGCTTTTGACCCATTGCCACAGTATCCAAATCATCCAAATCAACCATCAAAAAGAACTAGGCCATTGGATGTTAGGGGTCTTCATCCAAAAACCGACAGCGAAGGTCAACTGCTTTCTTCTGGAAGGCAACATTCCTCGTGGTGAACCGGTCCAGCAAAAATAAGGATCGATTCTGATGATCTTTCAGTCTCTCAGTTTTGAGCGAAACATATGTTGGAGCCACCCATTTAGTAGTGGCCCGTGTGTCGGTGTTTTTTGGAAGGAACCACATGTTGGGTGTCAAGAACCCAAGCAGCTTTGAAGAGTCTAAGTCCAAAGTCTTAAGTTGCATGTTTGAGAAAAAAAAGAACCACAACGCCAACCCATCTTGTAGGAACTTGGAAGGAAACCTGTCATTTTGTAGGGGCATGATATGGCATGAGGGGAGACATGGGAATAGAAACACCACACAAATACTAAGTATGACTTTGAACTCAAATTTTCTTTTTAGTACTTTTCTCGGGGTGTCTTCGGCTTTATATGACAATGACTATATGCGCAGGAAATAACAAAACACCAAACCATATTATAGCTGTTTCGACGGGGACCTCTCACTTTGTAGGGGCATGATGGGGGAACAGAAAATGTATAAATGCTCGCAAATATATTCTGCGCAGTCTGGAGGCCAGACCTTTTGAAGAATGTGAAGCAAGAAAATAAGAACAGCAACCCATTTTGTAGGGTTTCGAAAGGGACCTGTCATTTTGTAGGGGCATGACATGGAAGAGAATAGTTTCACTAGAAATTGTTGCGATCTTTCTTAAGAAGGTAAACAACAACACACCAGTCCATATTGTAGACGTTCTGGCAGAAGACCTGTCATTTTGTAGGGGTGTGTTGGGGGGATGGCTATACAGCAAATAATCAAACATGCGTGTTTAAAACATATACTCGCCACACACAAAAGAGCGAGAAGAGAGTGAGATAGAGAAACAAAAACCTGGCAAATCAGATGATACTTGGGTCTGTCTGTATTTCAAAAATTGAATTATATACAAATGGAATACTTTAGCAAAATCACAACATGTTACATGTTTTCCAGAAATAGCCTAATGTATTCACTACAAAATGCAGGGGTTCCAGTCTTGAAGAATCCGCCATGGGACCCGGTAATTTCACAACAAAGTGCCTGGGATTTCCAAGGCCCTTTTTCAACCTAATTTCTATCTTCATCCATGGGCCCCGGTATTTTTTTTCTACAAAATGCCTTGCCTGCCAAAGTTGAAGTGGGCCCTGGACCTTTTCACAAGGTGGCCTCACTACAAAATGAACTATAAAAAAAACATTTTGTAGTGGCCTTAAGGCCACCCATTCTGTATGGGAAATTCGCTGGGGGATTGAAACATGAGAACGAAGAGGAGCCTGATACCAAGAACCAACTAATAAATTAATCCAAATTACATTGGCCACCCAAATACTGCTGGAAAAATCTGGAAAAATCTGCTGGCAGTGCTGGTTTTGGAGCCCAGATCATCCAGTCATCCGGTCATCCGGTCATCCCAGCACCAAGGAGCGTTGGTTCTCAGCGGTTTCTAATGATCCTGACGCAAGTCGAGCAGGGCCGTGCAGGGCCCTGCAGTGTTTTGCCTTGAAAATTGGATCCATTGGATCCGAAAATTGGAGCGTTGTCATTCCACAGTCATTCCACCGAAACGGTATCCGATAGGTCACCGGTGGCTTCACCAAAATGAACCAAACATCTGAAGAAAGTTGCCCAGTGAAAACAGCAAAGGTTCAGTACGCATCCAACATCATGACTGCATGAATTTGGGTATCGGACGGTATGGTCAAAACTTCAAGCCTAAAGGACAACAAATAGACAACCTAAGCTTTCAATCAATCTCATTTCAGGGGCAAATCAGGTGATGGCCTACAGATTGGTTGCTTCAGTGAACATTTGACTTTGCAAAATTGCATAAATTCTGTATGCATCATGTCCTCAGTGTCATGCCAAAGTTCCAATTTTGGCTGGAGAAAGCAACACTTCTGCTGGTGAAATTACGACTTTTACTGGTGACAATTCAATTCTGGTCAACTCTATAATTGTCCATTGCTATTAAATTGTGTTAACGTTGCAACTGTTGCTGAAAATTCAATTCTTCATTGACCAAATCCTTCTTTATTTGCTGTCAAATTTCAGTCATCTGTTGGTGAAATTCCCACTATCTGTTGAAAATGGATCGTCCAATTCCATCTTTGATGATCAAATTCCCTCTGTAGGTCAATATCTCGCTGTTTCTTGGTCAAAATCCCCACTTCTGTTGGTGACATTCCCATGATCTGCCGGGAAAGTTCCCTGCCTCTATTTCTTCGTGAAAAACATCATTATCTGTTGCTTAAGCCCCTATCTGTTGGTAAAAATATCGACTTATGAAATTCCCATGATCTGTTGGTAAACATCCCCACAGTCGGTGCTTTCTCAAAATCTCTCCATTCAGTTCGGGCATTTCCCGGCCGAGGATTCTCTCATTATATCTATGGAAATTGGACAATCCATCGGTGATGTTCCATGATTTTCCCGGCTCAAAAACCCTTCATTTAGAGGATTTCCCAGAAAAAAAATGGTAGAACAGGGGTTCTAGGACAGTTTATGTTGTACGTTAGCCTGTTATGGTTTTATGTTGATGTTCAATGTTTCATCCTTGGTTTTGACGTTTTTCTCAGAGGGTTTTTGGGACTATTTTCGTGCTAAAGTGTTATGCCGACGTTTTGGTTGCATCAGGGGTAGAATTGTTTAAGCTGTTGGGGTTTTATGTTTGTGTTTGGGTGGGTGATTACTTCATAATATATCTTGTGAATATATTTTGAATTAATCATCAGGTTTAATGTCTCCACTGTTCATCATCTTTGCCTATTTCATCCCAATGTTGAGAAACAATCGTTCTGATGTTGTAGAACACAAAGATGATTGTGTCTCTATCAAGTCCTCGTTGGTCAATCAAGTCTCTCAAGACTGTCAATAGTGTGTAATAGTGTTGTTGTAATGCTGTCTTTCCTCCTCTCTTATGTATCGTCTTACCGTGTTTTATGGTTAATTCTTTATCAATATGTTTTCATAGATTTATTTCATAATGTCGTGGTTGATTTATCAGGATATGGATTCTCTTTTATGAAGTTCATTAGTCTCTCTCTCTCTATCTCTTTGTATTTTTTCCTCACTTGCACCAATCATTGGCATTTGTTTTAATTCTATATATTTATGTTTTCTTTAAGTAATTGTGGGGGTTGGTTCAGTTTTCTGGTTCTTCTTCCGGTTCTGGTTTTGATAAATGTGTTTATGAATAACCGTTTTTCCTGTATGAGGCTTTCCAACATTGAGTTCAAAAAATCATCATTGCATAAATACTGCTTTTGATTTCAACAAATGTGTTCTTCCCCAAATCAACCATTTCAATATCTTATTTACAAGTCTGTCATAGGCAAGGTACGTGTCATCATCAACTTCTCCAGGTTCCTTACATTTGAATGGTCTATATACTCTAAAACATAGTTGCTCATATTTGTATTTCAAGTCGTTATAGTTTTTGGGCCTTTCAATGTTGAGTTCATCATATTCGGTTCATTCATCATTTTTTCGTCTCAAGTTTTGTTTTCGTGGGAAGTCCTGTAGTATATAGGGTAAATAGGTTGATGCTTTGATCCTTTATATGTATCAGGTTTAACACAGTCAATAGCACAGTCAATTTTATTGTTTAGTGGAATACATCCTTTGCAACGAACAAAGTCAGGATGAATCCGTCTTACACAAACTATTTGGCCAATTGGTCAATGTTTCTTTGCCTTTCTTCTCTTGAAGTTTTCTGGCATATTTTACATTTGGAAATTTCACCTAGTAATTCGTTAGTTAAACATCTAACATTTTGCCCACCTGTCATTATTTTCTTAATATATAGAGTTATTTTTTCTTTAAGTAGTCTTGGGGGGCTCGTTCAGTTTACGAGGTGATGTTTGTTTAATTTAATGCGAAACGGTCTTGATGACCCAATAGTTCAAGTTCCCTCATTTCCTGCCAAAACCTTCTGATTTTGTCTATGCTGTGTTCTCTATCATAACCTTCCATTACATTTCTCACTTTTTCCAAACCGATGTGTCTTTCAATCTCTTCGTCCGTCATTTGTCTGAATTATTCCTTATATTCTTCATCAAGCTAGTCTTCCTATTCATCTTCATAGTTCATAAACATTACCACTCGTTGCTTTTCCATTTCCATAAATTTGTTTTCCATATATTGGAATTTAATTTGTTTCTTGGAGCACTTCCCACAAACATTCACGAAGGTTGTGAGCAAGTAGGTCCACACAGGTTGGTTTCTACCGTTCAGGGTTATAACATCTGTCATTATACGACATCTACAGTCAAATTTAGTCATCTTATTTAGTCTTACTATATATATATATATAGGTATGTTTTTCTTTAAGTATATATTTATCGTTGATAATTTTAAAAAACAAATATTATAATATATGGCAAGGAGACTATCAAGAGATGACATCATAAACAATGTCTATTAAAATCTTGAAACGGGCTTCGGTTCAATCAATGTCAAGAAAGCCAAGGAACAAGACCCGACCATCAACAGGGTGGGTGTGGAAAACTTTATGAAGAAACAGCACAACAAACAGATTAGAACATACAGCCACACCAAAAAACATCAGATTTCGGAACAAACGTTGAACAACATTCAAAAACCATTAAAAACCATGACAGAGGGAACAATGACTGGGATGTTGTCCCAGTATCTCGGACGTTTCACCATTTGTTTTCGTGAAAAAACCAGCACCAGCTGCGCCATGCTGCGCCTGCAATGGCCTCCTCCGAGTCCGACTCGGAGTCTGCGGAGAAACTCAGGACGTCCTTGGCGAACTGAAGCGAGCCTCGGTGAAGCTGGGCCAAACCTTGGCCATGGAAAAACCATGGGGATTTCATGGGGTAAACATAGATTCATGGGATATGAAGATCACAAAATGGAGGGACAAAGCCAAGAATCATATAGGGATATAAGGGGATTTAACCATCAACCATGCAACTTCATATGAATCGGGTGTGTATGAAAATTGGGTTGTCATTCCAAGAAATATGATTTGAATATCATGCGGATATCGGTATATCACAAAGGGGGAGATCGTGTGTAATTATCTAAAAATGGGAATATACCAACCATGTCATCGGGATACAACCGGATTTTTTCAGTGGAGGTATTCTGAGACATTAACAGAATGTACTAGACCTAGAATAATCCGGAATGAAAACATGTTTTTGGGTGTGTCTGAAAAATATGTATACCCCCAAGATATTGTCATTCAAATCGGGAATTTTATGTTCCGAACCAGTGGATGGAATGGGGTACCCTATTTTCAGACAAATCCATTTCTGATCAACGAGAAAATAACAAATCATAATTTAGCTGTTAGCTATTGTTAGTTGGGTTGTAAACTCAGAAACTATGACTGGAGGGGCACACTCTTGCATAACTGGATTGTAAACTATCGACCATAGCTATGGAAAACCAATCTGAATCACCCTCAAAAATGACTCATTCTTCATGGCTATTTCTAATTTCCAAAGGGGAACCAGTAATGATCGACTGGTTGGTGGTCTCAATCCATCTAAAAACCATGTTTGTCATTGGGGTTCACGGAGACATGAACTAGCAATCATGGGGATCACCTAATTATGTTGACCGTCATGTACGTTGGTGCACAATTTTGGGGGTATATAAACCTTGGTCAATGCTGTATTCCTTACATCGGTTTGTTTGCTGCACTTATTTTTACTGCATTTGTTGGCCACATGTGTTTTCTTTTCCCCTCGCTTTTGCATCCTATGCGCATTGTTTTTGACTCTGCATTTCTCTTGCAGAGTAGTTGTTCGATGTCACAATTGTGTCTATAGATTTGATGAGGGTGTCGAACCCAACCATTACAAAAGGGATGTATATAATATATATATATAAAGGGAAATATCTTGGATATGATATGGACATGCAAAAGGGCAATGGAAACCGATGTCCACTCATATGCCGCCATTGACGGTCACCAGGGTGTAGCAAAATTTGGCATGATTTGGCACTACCTTTTTCTTGTTGTTGTTTTGAACATACGCACAAGTTATGTTTGTTTCCTAATTGAACTGTTTATGGTTCCTCGGATATTTGGTGACTTAAACTATGTTTCACCAAAAATTACCGGTAGACCTACAAATATGTTCACTTTGTATACAATGAAAACCAACAAAATCCATCAAAGATCATCAAAATTCATCAAAAAATGTCAAAATCAATCAAACTTCATCTAAACCCATCAAACATCATATAAATGCATTACAAACATCATCTAAAAACAGTACGCACATCATGCAAACCCGTCAAACAACATCTAAATCCAAGGGTCATCTGAATTCATCAAACACAATTTAAATACATTACAAAACATCATCCAAGTCAAAACATCGTCGAAATCCATCACACATCATCCAGATCTATCAAGCAAAGTCTCAACCCATCAAACATAATCCAAATTGATCAAACATCACCCAAATCCATCAAATCCACTAAACATCATCCAAACCCATCAAGCAACATCTAAATCTAAACCTAGTCTAAATCCATCAGATATTATATATTTTCAGGCAATATATAATTAGACACATCAGCCAAACCATATCAAGCAACATCTGAAACCACCAAACATCATCTAAATCCATCAAACATAATAAATCCATCAAAGGATCGAACATCATTCAAATCCAAAATCATGCAAGTCTACCAAACAGCAAACAAATCCATCAAGCATCAATCAAATCGAGCGGCACAAAATCCATCAAACCTCATCCAAACCCATCAAACATCATCTAAATCCATCAGAGTCCATCAAACACAATCAATCTAGTTTCAGCAATCATATATAATCTAAATTCATTACACGCATCATGAAAAAATCTATCAAATCTATCAAACATCATTGAAACCCATCAGAATCTATCAAACATCACTAACATCTATCAAAGACTACACCATCCAAATCCATGCCACCTATTTTTTTTGCTCAAGCAGCGACCGGCCAGTTGCAGAGCAATTTTGCCATTGCCTTGGAGGCTGAGGTTGGGATGCTGCCTTACCTAAAAGGCATATAGATGTATATAAATATATATCATGGTTGTATGAATGTATGTATATATATATATATATATGTGCATATTAAAAAAAATATATATATATATATCATGTTTATAAATATGTATGTATGTATGTATATATATATATATCATGTTTATAAATATGTATGTATATATATATATGTATAAATATATATATATATATATATATTATGATTATATATAAATATATCTATGTATATAAATAAATATGTATGAATCCGCCGACCCCAGACGATGGCAGGGGGAGCGCGTCCGAGGAGCACCTAGGCGATGGCAGGGCATGCGCTGGCTTCTGGTGTAGAATGCCTCGCAGCGGCCTAGCAGCATGTCCTTTGGCCACCTGCCGGGCGCTTTCCTGGAGATTTTCTTCTGGTTTCAGAAAGCAACGTTAGGCAGTAGGCTGGCCTTAAACCCTTCCCGGCGCCCTAAGCTGCCCTTAAACCCTTCCCGGTGCCCTTGGCGGCCTAGCAGCATGTCCTTTGGCCACCTGCCGGGCGCTTTCCTGGAGATTTTCTTCTGGTTTCAGAAAGCAACGTTAGGCAGTAGGCTGGCCTTAAACCCTTCCCGGCGCCCTAAGCTGCCCTTAAACCCTTCCCGGCGCCCTTGGCGGCCTCGCAGCATGTCCTATGGCCACCTGCCGGGCGCTTTCCTGGAGATTTTCTTCTGGTTTCAGAAAGCAACGTTAGGCAGTAGGCTGGCCTTAAACCCTTCCCCGGCGCCCTAAGCTGCCCTTAAACTCTTCCCGGTGCCCTTGGCGGCCCAGCAGCATGTCCTTTGGCCACCTGCCGGGGCTTTCCAGCCTTAAACCCTTCCCGGCGCCCTAAGCTGCCCTTAAACTCTTCCCGGCGCCCTTGGCGGCCCAGCAGCATGTCCTTTGGCCACCTGCCGGGCGCTTTCCTGGAGATTTTCTTCTGGTTTCAGAAAGCAACGCTAGGCAGTAGGCTGGCCTTAAACCCTTCCCGGCGCCCTAAGCTGCCCTTAAACTCTTCCCGGCGCCCTTGGCGGCCCAGCAGCATGTCCTTTGGCCACCTGCCGGGCGCTTTCCTGGAGATTTTCTTCTGGTTTCAGAAAGCAACGTTAGGCAGTAGGCGCCCTTAAACCCTCCCCGGCGCCCTGAGCTGCCTTTAAACCCTTCATGGCGCCCTTGGCGGCCTAACAGCATGTCCTTTGGCCACCTGCCGGGCGCTTTCCTGGAGATTTTCTTCTGGTTTCAGAAAGCAACGTTAGGCAGTAGGCTGGCCTTAAACCCTTCCTCCCCGCCTTCCGGCGCCCTGCGGCCATCGCCGCGTGTCCTTTGGCCACCTGCCGGGCGCTTTCCTGGAGATTTTCTTCTGGTTTCAGAAAGCAACGTTAGGCAGTAGGCTGGCCTTAAACCCTTCCCGGCGCCCTAAGCTGCCCTTAAACTCTTCCCGGCGCCCTTGGCGGCCCAGCAGCATGTCCTTTGGCCACCTGCCGGGCGCTTTCCTGGAGATTTTCTTCTGGTTTCAGAAAGCAACGTTAGGCAGTAGGCTGGCCTTAAACCCTTCCCGGCGCCCTAAGCTGCCCTTAAACCCTTCCCGGCGCCCTTGGCGGCCCAGGCATGTCCTTTGGCCACCTGCCGGGCGCTTTCACAGAAAGACACTCTTACACTTTCACTCTTCACACTATATATATATATATATAGTTATGCTTGGTGGCGACTGGCTATCTTTCCACCATCGGGGGATCACCGTCATGGTTTCCCGGCGCCCTACAACGCTGCGCACTTACAATAGATGCCCTTTAATGTATATGCATATAGATGTATATATATGTATATGTATGTATGCATGCATGCATGCATGCATGTATATATATGCATATAGATGTATATATATACTATGTTTATATATATATACACATATGTATGTATATACACATACTTATGTATGTTTATGCATATAAATGTACAGATATCAAAAAACACATATATGTATGTACGTATATGCATATAGATGTACATATATATATATATGCACATGTATGTGTATATAGCGACGGACAATCAGTTAGAACGTATTTTTCTAGCAATTTCTTGCCCATATTCCAGGGCCGAACATATTCCATGCCAAAATAGCTGGGAAATTTCAGGGAATTGTGAAGACCCCTTTCAGGTGAAATTTGTATTTCATACAGTTTGCCAAGTACTCCTTTTCTTCTGGCACGTACGTTGTCGACTGCACATGTTCTTCCGCAAAGAAGATCCTTACTTTCAACAATTTCTGGAAATGTCATAATTAATAATGTTGAGCTTTCCAAAAATGGATTAATAATGTTCTTATGGGAATTTGTCATCTACACTTTTCAGGATCTCAAAACCCAATTCATAAGCTTTAAGCTTATGTTCTGGCACGCTTGGCTGGCATTTCACCAGCAGCGCCATCCCCATCTTTCTTGACATCTTTGTGGCCCCGCAAAGAGCCCGGCACAACAGGATCTCGGAACACAAATCATCGATGATCCTGTTTTCTTCCGTGCAAACTAATTCCACCGATAGGGTACGATGCCACCCCTGGAGTGCACTAATTTTCTGGAATGCGAAAATAAAACAGTATGCGTGGCCCCCTTCGACCTTCCCCATGGATCCAACACCAGTTTTTTCCATCATATACCAGAAAATTATCACATTTCACCCTGCTGAGCTTTTTTTTTATTTTTTTTTTTTTGTTTGGTCATTTTTGGCCAAAATGGCCTGGAATGCGATGGTATGTGAAACTACAGACGTCTCACGCGAAACCGCTACCTTGCCCATATTCCAGAAAACGTGATTCCAGGCGATTTTAGCCAAAAAAAAAAACGAAAAAAAAAAACGCAAAAAACGAAAAATCACCGAGTACGAAGATTTTATGGAGTGCGAAGATCTTGCAGAGTGCGTGGATTTTATAGTATGTGCACGTCCCTAGCTGTGGAGTGCGATGCCCTCGCTGGAGTGCGAAGAATTTGTGGAATGCGAAGAATTCCGAGTATGCGTGGCTGGTATAGAGACCACATAGGGAAATTTCGGGGCCAGAACCAAAATTCCAATCCCAAAGCCAGCCCAAACTTCCAGGGGCACACCAGTGGGTTCTATTTTTCCGAGTTCACCTTGGGTGAGGCCCCGGGGAAGAAACTTTCGAATTTTTACTCAGCCAACCTTTAAAAACGTTACCCTTGACAACCCTGTCCTTCTTCGGTAGACACATGAAGAAACTTCCTTATCAAAGCAGCCTTCAATTCATTCAACGTCCACAGCTGCTTTGGAACGACATAGGGGATAGAAAGCTGTGGAGGGGCATTCAGTGGATTCGCCGTGGGCCAACTGTCCCCTCCAGATTGAGCTGAAATGCCTATCAAAGTAACATACCAAAACCCAGGTCTGGAGTACGATGAAAACATGGTATGCGAAGATTTTCTGAATATGGGAATGTTGCCTCTAGAATTTTGGAAAATCTGAATATTTCACGCTTTTTGGACGTTCTAAGTGATTATTCGTCTACGTTCTAAGCACCACACTTGGAACGTTCAAATATCAAGATTCATCACTTAGAACGTACCGGGGAAATTAACACTTAGAACGTGTCTAGGTCAATGATGATAGTGGAAAGGCTTGTGAAATCTTTTATCTCTAAGTGTTGGATTCAGCAGCTAATTCCGTAGAAGCAAAGACATAATTTCGTACCATTTGGCTTTTTTCCCTCCCGTATGATTTGCAAATATTGGCGATCTTTTATCTCTGGAACATTATACCCTTTGGTGCTTTGTGGGGGTTCTGAGTACTGATGTTCGAAGTGTTGGATTCAGCAGCTAATTCCGTAGGAGACATAGACATAATTTTGTACCATTTGAAATTTCCCTCCCATATGATTTGCAAATTTTGGCGATCTTTTATCTCAGGAACACTATACCTTTTGGATCCCTTTGGTGCTTTTTGGGGGTTCTGACGTTCTAAGTGTTGGATTCAGCAGCTAATTCCGTAGGAAACATAGACATAATTTCGTTCCATTTGGCTTTTCCCTCCCATATGATTTGCAAATATTGGCGATCTTTTATCTCTGGAACACTCTACCTTTTGGATCCTTTTGGTGCTTTTTGGGGGTTCTGACGTTCTAAGTGTTGGATTCAGCAGCTAATTCCGTAGGAAACATAGACATAATTTCGTACCATTTGGCTTTTCCCTCCCATATGATTTGCAAATATGGGTGATCTTTTACCTCTTGAACACTATACCTTTTGGTGCTTTTTGGTGTTTCTGACGTTCTAAGTGTTGGATTCAGCAGCTAATTCCGTAGGAAACATAGACATAATTTCGTACCATTTGGCTTTTCCCTCCTATATGATTTGCAAACATTGGCGATCTTTTATCTCTGAAACACTATACCTTTTGGTGCTTTTGGGGGTTCTGACGTTCTAAGTGTTGGATTCAGCAGCTAATTCCGTAGGAAACATAGACAATTTCGTACCATTTAGCTTTTCCCTCCTATATGATTTGACATTGGCGATCTTTTATCTCTGGAACACTATACCTTTTGGATCCTTTTGGTGCTTTTTGGGGGTTCTGAGTTCTGATGTTCGAAGTGTTGGATTCAGCAGCTACTTCCGTAGGAAACATAGACATAATTTCGTACCATTTGGCTTTTCCCTCTCATATGATTTGCCAATCTTGGCGGTCTTTACCTCTGGAACACTATACCTTTTGGTGCTTTTTTGAGGGTTCTGACGTTCTAAGTGTTGGATTCAGCAGCTAATTCCGTAGGAAACATAGGCATAATTTCGTACCATTTAGCTTTTCCCTCCCATATGATTTGCAAACAATGGCGATCTTTTATCTCTGGAACACTATACCTTTTGGATCCTTTTTGGGGGTTCTGACGTTCTAAGTGTTGGATTCAGCAGCGAATTCCGTATAGGAAACATAGACATAATTTCGTACCATTTGGCTTTTCCCTCCCATATGATTTGCAAATATTGAATTGGCGATCTTTACCTCTTGAACACTATACCTTTTGGTGCTTTTTGGTGGTTCTGACGTTCTAAGTGTTGGATTCAGCAGCTAATTCCGTACGAAACATAGACAAAAATTTGTTCCATGTGGCGTTTCCCTCCCATATGGTTTGCAAATATTGGCGATCTTTGATCTCTGGAACACTATACCTTTTGGTGCTTTTTGGGGGGTCTGACATTCTAAGCCGTCGGAAACATAGACATAATTTCGTACCATTTGGCTTTTCCCTCCCATATGATGTGCAAATATTGGCGATCTTTTATCTCTGGAACACTATACGTTTTGAATCCTTGTGGTGCTTTTTGGGGGTTCTGACGTTCTACGTGTTGGATTCAGCAGCTAATTCTGTAGGAAGCATAGACATAATTTCGTACCATTTGGCTTTTCCCTCCCATATGATTTGCAAATATTGGCGATCTTTTCTCTCTGAAACATTGTACCTTTTGGATCCTTTTGGTGCTTTTTGGTGGTTCTGACGTTCTAAGTGTTGGATTCAGCAGCTAATTCCGTAGGAAACATAGACATAATTTCGTACCATTTGGCCTTTTCTTCCTATATGATTTGCAAATATTGGCGATCTTTTATCTCTGAAACACTATACCTTTTTGATCCTTTTGGGGGTTCTGACGTTCTAAGTGTTGGATTCAGCAGCTAATTCCGTAGAAGCAAAGACATAATTTCGTACCATTTGGCTTTTCCCTCCCATATGATTTGCAAATTTTGGTGATCTTTTATCTCTGGAACATTATACCTTTTGGATCCTTTTGGTGCTTTTTGGGGGTTCTGACGTTCTACGTGTTGGATTCAGCAGCTAATGTAATTCCGTAGGAGACATAGACATAATTTTGTACCATTTGAAATTTCCCTCCCATATGATTTGCAAATATTGGCGATCTTTTATCTCTGGGACACTATACCTTTTGAATCCTTGTGGTGCTTTTTGGGGGTTCTGACGTTCTAAGTGTTGGATTCAGCAGCTAATTCCGTAGGAAACATAGACATAATTTCGTACCATTTGGCTTTTCCCTCCCATATGATTTGCAAATATTGGCGATCTTTTATCTCTGGAACACTATACCTTTTGGATCCTGTTGGTGCTTTTTGGGGGTTCTGACGTTCTAAGTGTTGGATTCAGCAGCTAATTACGTAGGAAACATAGACATAATTATAATTTCGTACCATTTGGCTTTTCCCTCCCATCTGATTTGCAAATATTGGCGATCTTTTATCTCTGGAACACTATACCTTTTGGATCCTTTTGGTGCTTTTTGGGGGTTCTGACGTTCTAAGTGTTGGATTCAGCAGCTAATTCCGTAGGAAACATAGGTGTAATTGCGTTATAAAAGGAAATTCAATTGATTTTGAAAGCGAAAAAAATAGTTTTTTTTAATTAAGGTTTTAAATTTATTATTAGGGTCCGCTTCGGAATCCAATTTTTGGCAATATTTCAATTGTGTATATAAGGAAATTTAATTGATTTTGAATCGAAAAAAATAGTTTTGTTTTATTAAGGGTTTTTATAATTTATTATTTAGGTTCGCATCGAAATCCAATTTTTGGCAATATTTATATTGCGTTATATAAGGAAATTTAATTGATTTTGAATCGAAAAAAATAGTTTTGTTTTATTAAGGGTTTTAATTTATTAGGGTCCGCTTCGGAATCTAATTTTTGGCAATATTCTAATTGCATTATAAAAGGAAATTTAATTGATTTTGAATCGAAAAAACTTTTTTTTTTAATCAGGGCTTAAATTTATTATTAGGGTCCGCTTCGAAATCCAATTTTTGGCAATATTTTAATTGCGTTATATAAGGAAATTTAATTGACTTTGAATCGAAAAAAATAGTTTTGTTTTATTAAGGGTTTAAATTTATTAGGGTCCGCTTCGAAATCCGATTTTTGGCAATATTTTTAATTGCGTTATTTAAGGAAATTTCATTGATTTTGAAATCGAAAAAATAGTTTATATAGTGACGGACAATCACTTAGCACGTTCTAAGTGTTGGTTTTACGTTCTAAGTGTTGGATTGGCATCCCTACGTTCTAAGTGATGGTTTTACGTTCTAAGTGATGAAATTTTGCCTACGTTCTAAGTGTTGATTTCCTGCCACGTTCTAAGTGCAAAAACAAACAATTTGGAAAAATACGTTCTAAGTGGGTGTCCGTCGCTATATATATATGTATGTATATGTAAATATATATATATATATGTATGTATGTATGTATGTATGTATATGCACATAGATGTGAACATATGTATTTATTTATATATTAAAAAATATGCTTATATAAATATATATTTTAATGAATATGTGTATATATATGTATGTATATATGTGTGTATGTGAATGCGTATAGATGTACACACATGTAAATATACATGTATATTTATATAGATGTTCAAATATCAATATAATATGTTTATGTATATATATATGACTGTATATGTATATATGTACATATATATAAATGTATATGTATATAAATATATGTATAAGTGTATATATATTTATACGTATGTATGTTTATGCATTAGATGTACGTATATTTTGACATATATATATATCACGTTTATATAAAACTGTATATATATATAAATGTCTGTATGTATATATATATGTATATATATATAGTATGTAGCTGTGTACATAGTGTGTTAGTCATACTATGTGTCATATTATATAGATAATTGTAACATGTATCGAATATCATGTCATGGTACCGTATATTGTATATATGTACTAGTATATATGCAGTATGTCTGGTGTGATTTTGCCAGTTAGATGTAATATCAAAGTTATAAAATAGTATACATGTTCATTTAGTATGATGCAATGTAAATTTAAAACACAATAGTTTGTCTGTGTAGATGTATATTATAGTATCATGTATATGTATGTATTATATGTGTTCGTTATGTTGTATATAACATGTACATAATATTATATTATATTAGATTGTTTATATTTATTATATATGTAGATGCTATATCTATTGTTATAGTATATATTATGTATATAAGTTATGTCTATATATTATGTATATATTTAGAAGTTATGCATTATATTATATATCATTCTACTATGTGCATGTATATATTTGCGGGTTGTAGCTTAATATGATGTATAATGTATATGTAATTAAATATATATATATTATTATGTATAATGTGTGTGATACATTTTTTTATAACATGTATGATGTATGTATGTATGTATGATGTATGGATGTATGGATGTATGATGTATGGAGGTCTGGATGTATGAGGAGGATGGCTGGCTGGATAGATGGAGTTGTGTTGTGTGTAGGCTGTCCTGTGTGGTGTGTGGTGATGTTGTGGGATGTGTGTTTTAGGTGTGTATGTATGTATGTATGTATGTATGTATGTATGTATGTATGTATGTATGTATGTATGTATGTATGTATGTATGTATGTATTATATGTATGTATTATATGTATGTATTATATGTATGTATATTTACGTGGTTGGGAGCACCCACAACATCCAATGGTTGATCCCGATGTTTGTTCCCTTTCTATTGCCTGTTTAGGGTGTTAATCTCCACATGTTTGCTTGGCAATGGTCGGCCTTAGCTTTCAGGTGAGGGGCATCTGGGGATCTAGGGACATTTATGGATAATGTTATCTTAAAAATTGAATCCAGCATGACAGTTGCCTACAGGGTGGAGTTTGCTACTGTTGCCTACAGAGTTGTGTCTGAATTATGTTGGTACCCACAGAGCTGTGTCGGTTGTCAGTAGCAGCTGACACTGACTTCTGAAGTTGATCAACAGCTGGTAAGTGCATGAGTGGGGTAGAATAGCTTACAAACCACTTATGCAATCTACCAACTGATATTCAGGATCCTTGCAGAACTGCAATATTGCTTGGTGTCTAGATAAACAAATCATACGTTCACATAAAGCAATGAATGCAACAGACAAAGGTACCACAGACTTCTTCCTCAGGGATTATCCCTGTGTTGGTGAAAACTTGCAACACTGGCCTCACCTGGCTCTCCCAAGGCAGCACTTGGGGCAGGGCCCAGAGACATGATGCTGAAGGCGTTCTTCTCACATTGATCTGGGCTCCGGTGCTCTGGTTGTCCCAGGGTCCCATGAAGATTTTGGGGTCCCATGGAGTCCCAGCACCATTCTTGGGGCAAGGCTACAAATCATCAGTGGCTACCCACAAAGCCTGGCAAACTTTGGCAGTCGAGCGGCGGATCTGCCACTGGGTGTCGTTCCATATCTCCTGTTCCCCATAGACCTGGGGAAAGCCATGTCTGGAGGACTCCAGTTGGTACATAAATGGAAGTCTAGCAAATATGTGTATATAAATATCTATCTGTGTATATGTATATACAAACTGACTTGGGTAAATTGCTATAACATGTACAGTAATAACTAACTACAGTATATATATACACATGTATATATATATATATGTATAAGTGCGTGACTGGATGTATATACCTGGTGAACAGCTTTGGTTAGTAAATGCAAGTTCCACGGGAACGTGACAAAAAACTGGGAAAAACCGGTGATCCAAGTTTCTCGGATTCTAATCCCACATATGTATGTCTTTTCCTGTAAATCTCTCTTTCAATACCTTACATTTTGTGGAACATGGTTTTTCACCCAACCTGATATATTGTCTATAACTTATCAAATAATATGCATATATATAATTATATACACATACCATTGGCATTCAATATTTGATACTGCATATCATGCTGAACAGTACTATAAATGTCCAGCATATAATTATATACATGGCTACTTAGATGTCTGCATTCCAGGAATACTAATCTGTGAATGACCCGTATACTTGAAGCTAGCGAACATATCAAAGGTGCATAGGTACATGCTCGTTCACCACCATTAAATGGCATGTGCTTCAAATACGAATCATTACTTATGTTTTTCTTGAAATCAAGTACCCATATCCTGTGGGTGAAAACCTCATGTTCCCTCTGAAATGGAAGAGGCCTGCAAAGCCTTGGCAATGCGGTCACGACGTGAGCTTGGAACCCTTGACCACGCAGCCGGGCAATGACCTTGTGGTATATGTCACTTGGTATCGTGCTGTTTCTCAGGCAGTGGCGTCAAGTGAGAAGAAACGCCAGCGTGGTGCCCAATCTTGGCCAGCGCGACATTGAAACCAGCTGCATTGAGGGGCACGCAACATGCCACCGACGTGCCATCCTCTTGTCTGCATCGTGAACGCCCCGTCCCTTAGGATCTTCGGCTGATAACGTCCCAGGACGCAGGGGATATCACGCTGAAAACGTCATCGATTCGCTGATACAATGGACATAATCATGTATGATGGAATATGTGATGGACATGTATGGATATATATATATATATATACATACACATCTATATGTATGGTATTATTGAGATACATGACTTTGATGGAACTACAGAGTATGTATCGACAGTGCTTTTTTTGATCAAATGTTTGAGGTCATCAACACTGGAGAGTTGATCATGTGGAGCCTCCGGTGTCATCAACCGTGGCTGGTTGGACAATCCCCAAGCAAAATCGGTGGAAAATTCCAGCCATGTTGGATTCCTGGGGGCAAATTAGCCCCACAGATGCTTGGTTTAAAGCCCCATCCCCAAGACGATACCCGGTTACCCCTTGAAGCAGTGATGCAGCTGTATTGAGTACCCAGATTCGGGTATATGTACAATAAGGGGCCCCCAAACGATAGGTAAGTCGGTTTTTAACTTGGCCAACTAATTATAAGAACTGAACGATAGCTGCATGGGTAAACATACCACAATTTATCTGAGGCTTCCAGTATCCCATTCTTCCATTGTATCTCCATACGTTGTGGGTTGATACCCCCACAACCTTGCTGACGGTTTTAAATCCCACATCCACAGCAATATACAAGGTTGGTTCAAACCCCATGGCTTTTGTATCTAACCAGTTTTAACCTTGTTTGTCATAAACCTTGATACTAAATTGAGATTCACAGGATTAACGATATGGAGGTTTCCTAAAATGGGGGGTACCACCAAATCATCCAAAATAGACCAGTTTAGTATGGAAACCCCAGGTGACTTGGGGATCCCCCATGACTTAAGAACCCCCCATATGTTTCATGGTATTCCATGGATTTTTTTTTGGGATATGTCTGGGGTAATAAATTCATAATGGTATAAACATGGAATAGTCTTGGAATATATTGAGGATAAATATATGTTCACCATCTTACATATATATATATATATATTCACATAGATGATACATACCATATTCATCCATATTCCATTCATTTCATGGTATTCCATGTTGAATTTCCCCGTTCCATTCCCCATTGCTGCAGAAAATCCACCATCTTTAGACTGGGCCCCGCCACGGGTTTCGGAGGCCGCGCCACTGCGCAGGAGGAGACACTGGAGGAACAACCTGCGATGGAAATCCTGTGGCTTTATGATTTCACCGACATAGACATGGGGCTTTTATGGGGGCTTAGCCATCAACCATACGGAGATATCATTGATATCATCCATCTATCTATCTAATAAAATCTAATCTGATCTGATCTAATCTATCCAATCATCTATCTATCCATCCATCCATCCATCCCATCTATCTATATTGTGGTTGGCTGATTGGTCACTTAATGTTACTTTTTCCCGAATGCGTAGCGAAGGGTTCCCGTTTATAGTTGGGGGTCTGGGGGTTGGACCTTTGTTCGCCGCCAGTTGGTCGGCGCGTCGTTTTTCGCGTCGTTTTCGCGTCGTTTTCGCGTCGTTAATTCGGTGTCTATAGGGGAAGCTGCAAAACCGCGGGTTTTTTGCCACGTAGATGTCCCAGTGTCTATAGGGGAAGCTGCAAAACCGCGTGTTTTTTGCCACGTAGATGTCCCAGTGTCTATAGGGGAAGCTGCAAAACCTCGTGTCTTTTGTTGCGTCGTTGTCGCAGTGTCTATAGGGGAAGCTGCAAAACCTCGTGTTTTTGTTGCGTCGATGTCGCAATGTGTATAGAGGAAGCTGCAAAACCTCGTGTCTTTTGCTACATCGATGTCGCAGTGTCTATAGGGGAAGCTGCAAAACCTCGTGTCTTTTGCGACGTAGATGTCGCAGTGTCTATAGGGGAAGCTGCAAAACCTCGTGTTTTTTGCGACGTAGATGTCGCCGTGTCTATAGGGGAAGTTGCAAAACCTCGTGTCTTTTGCTACGTCGATGTCGCAGTGTCTATAGGGGAAGCTGCAAAACCTCGTGTTTTTTGCGACGTAGATGTCCCAGTGTCTATAGGGGAAGTTGCAAAACTTCGTGTTTTTTGCGACGTAGATGTCGCAGTGTCTATAGGGGAAGCTGCAAAACCTCGTGTTTTGTGCGACGTAGATGTCGCCGTGTCTATAGGGGAAGTTGCAAAACCTCGTGTTTTTTGCGACGTAGATGTCGCCGTGTCTATAGGGGAAGCTCCAAAACCGCGTGTTTTTTGCCACGTAGATGTCGCAGTGTCTATAGGGGAAGCTGCAAAACCTCGTGTTTTTTGCGACGTAGATGTCCCAGTGTCTATAGGGGAAGTTGCAAAACTTCGTGTTTTTTGCGACGTAGATGTCGCAGTGTCTATAGGGGAGGCTGCAAAACCTCGTGTCTTTTGTTGCGTCGTTGTCGCAGTGTCTATAGGGGAAGCTGCAAAACCTCGTGTTTTTGTTGCGTCGATGTCGCAGTGTCTATAGGGGAAGCTGCAAAACTTCGTGTTTTTTGCGACGTAGATGTCCCAATGTCTATAGGGGAAGCTGCAAAACCTCGTGTCTTTTGTTGCGTCGTTGTCGCAGTGTCTATAGGGGAAGCTGCAAAACCTCGTGTTTTTGTTGCGTCGATGTCGCAATGTGTATAGAGGAAGCTGCAAAACCTCGTGTCTTTTGCTACATCGATGTCGCAGTGTCTATAGGGGAAGCTGCAAAACCTCGTGTCTTTTGCGACGTAGATGTCGCAGTGTCTATGGGGGAAGTTGCAAAACTTCGTGTTTTTTGCGACGTAGATGTCGCGGTGTCTATAGAGGAAGCTGCAAAACCTCGTGTCTTTTGCTGCGTCGTTGTCGCAGTGTCTATAGGGGAAGGTGCAAAACCTCGTGTTTTTGTTGCGTCGATGTCGCAGTGTCTATAGAGGAAGCTGCAAAACCTCGTGTCTTTTGCTACGTCGATGTCGCAGTGTCTATAGGGGAAGCTGCAAAACCTCGTGTCTTTTGCGACGTAGATGTCCCAGTGTCTATGCAAAACTTCGTGTTTTTTGCGACGTAGATGTCGCAGTGTCTATAGGGGAAGCTGCAAAACCTCGTGTCTTTTGTTGCGTCGTTGTCGCAGTGTTTATAGGGGAAGCTGCAAAACCTCATGTCCTTTGCTACGTCGATGTCGCAGTGTCTATAGGGGAAGCTGCAAAACCTCGTGTTTTTTGCGACGTAGATGTCGCAGTGTCTATAGGGGAAGCTGCAAAACTTCGTGTTTTTTGCGACGTAGATGTCGCAGTGTCTATAGGGGAAGCTGCAAAACCTCGTGTCTTTTGTTGCGTCGTTGTCGCAGTGTCTATAGGGGAAGCTGCAAAACCTCGTGTTTTTGTTGCGTCGATGTCGCAGTGTCTATAGGGGAAGCTGCAAAACTTCGTGTTTTTTGCGACGTAGATGTCCCAATGTCTATAGGGGAAGTTGCAAAACCTCGTGTTTTTGTTGCGTCGTTGTCGCAGTGTCTATAGAGGAAGCTGCAATACCTCGTGTTTTTGTTGCGACGTTGTCGCAGTGTCTATAGAGGAAGCTGCAAAACCTCGTGTCTTTTGCTACATCGATGTCGCAGTGTCTATAGGGGAAGCTGCAAAACCTCGTGTCTTTTGCGATGTAGATGTCCCAGTGTCTATAGGGGAAGCTGCAAAACTTCGTGTTTTTTGCGACGTAGATGTCGCAGTGTCTATAGGGAAAGCTGCAAAACCTCGTGTCTTTTGTTGCGTCGTTGTCGCAGTGTCTATAGGGGAAGGTGCAAAACCTCGTGTTTTTGTTGCGTCGATGTCGCAGTGTCTATAGAGGAAGCTGCAAAACCTCGTGTCTTTTGTTACGTCGATGTCGCAGTGTCTATAGGGGAAGCTGCAAAACCTCGTGTTTTGTGCGACGTAGATGTCCCAGTGTCTATAGGGGAAGTTGCAAAACTTCGTGTTTTTTGCGACGTAGATGTCGCAGTGTCTATAGGGGAGGCTGCAAAACCTCGTGTCTTTTGTTGCATCGTTGTCGCAGTGTCTATAGAGGAAGCTGCAAAACCTCGTGTTTTTGTTGCGTCGATGTCGCAGTGTCTATAGGGGAAGCTGCAAAACCTCGTGTTTTTTGCCACGTAGATGTCCCAGTGTCTATAGGGGAAGCTGCAAAACCTCGTGTTTTTTGTTGCGTGGACGTATACTGGAGCGCGTTGTCGCAGTGTCTATAGAGGAAGCTGCAAAACCTCGTGTTTTTGTTGCGTCGATGTCGCAGTGTCTATAGAGGAAGCTGCAAAATCAAGCTGCGAAACCTCATGTCGCATTGTCTATATGGGAAGCTGCAAAACCGCGTGTTTTTTGCTGCGTGGGCGTCGCGGTGTCTATAGGGGAAGCTGCAAAATCTCGTGTCTTTTGCTACGTACATGTCGCAGTGTCTATAGGGGAAGTTGCAAAACCTCGCGTTTTTTGCGACGTGGACGTCGCGGTGTCTATAGGGGAAGCTGCAAAACCTCGTGTCTTTTGCTGCGTCGTTGTCGCAGTGTCTATAGGGGAAGTTGCAAAACCTCGTGTCTTTGTTGCGTCGATGTCGCAGTGTCTATAGAGGAAGCTGCAAAACCTCGTGTTTTTTTGTTGCGTCGATGTCGCAGTGTCTATAGAGGAAGCTGCAAAATCAAGCTGCGAAACCTCATGTCGCATTGTCTATAGGGGAAGCTGCAAAACCTCGTGTTTTTTGCGGCGTGGACGTCGCGGTGTCTATAGGGGAAGCTGCAAAACCTCGTGTCTTTTGCTACGTGGACGTCGCGGTGTCTATAGGGGAAGCTGCAAAACCTCGTGTCTTTTGTTGCGTCGTTGTCGCAGTGTCTATAGAGGAAGCTGCAAAATCAAGCTGCGAAACTTCGTGTCACAGTAGTATTGGGAAGTGTTTTGTGCAGACTTTGTAGTATACGGTAGTACTGACGGTAGTAGTGGAACGTGTTTCTACGCGTCTTGTAGTGCACGGTAGTACGGGAGCGATTTGTGCGAGTTGCGTAGTATACTGTAGTACTGGAACGTGTTTCTGCAAGCTTTGTAGTACACGGTAATACCGGAGCGAGTTTCTGTGATTTTGTTGTGGACAGTATGTCTTCGCAAGCGTGTTTCCTGTTTTCTTTTCTTCTTCTTGTTTGCTTCTTTTTCTCTAGGTGGCATTCAGGTTCGTGGGGCCTTGCACATTTCTGGCATGGTCCGGCATGGTAGTTATTTGGTCGGTGGCACGATCTTCTCACATATGGTTTCTCTTGTGCTCAAGGGTTTCCAAGCTCAGGATACGCATGCCGTTCGATGTTGTTTGAAGGTAAAACATGCATTGCTGCATGGTGCACAAGCTCGCCACATAGCTTTGATCTTTAGAAGTTGCTGCCAAGCAGAACACATATTGCAAGCAAACGTGCGGCAAACCGCGGGTCCTGATACGGATGCAATACCTCGTTAGACATGGCGCATGCAACAAACATATGACCTTGTAACTTGACAGCTCGCAGAGTGGCTCAGTCTCCCGTGACTTTGGATTGTCGCGGAGTGGCTCCGTTATCTTTGCGTTTGTTATGTCAAAGGTGTGTTTGCCATGTCGGCGCGCTGGAGCGCGGAGGCTGCCGGCTGCCCGCGCAAGAACCCAAAGCTGGCATCGCTGCGGCGCTGGTGTCGGCTTGCTGCTGTTGCTGCCTGTCATTGGTCTTGCTTGCGCTGCCCCGCCAGTGGGTGTCATTTTCAGCTTGCCGCTGTTCTTGGCGCTGCTACTGCGCTGTTTGTCCTTGGAGATTCCGCTTTTGCAGTGGCAGGCTAGAAGCATGGCAACAGAACATGAGGTTCTGAAACCGATCGCTCTGTTGCCGCGTCGCGGTCGAATGGCAGAAGTGAGATGTGTGGCCGATTATTTTCATTTCTTTGGCACAAATAACCAAGCTGAAGCATTTAGTGAGTCGATTTATATATTTGTTTGGACTCAACACTTTGACTCTGATGCAGGATCTGCTGTGGCCCGCAGTGGAGTCATTACCTTTGTGGCATATGCTTTGGCGACAGGAGGTGCTCTCCGTGCTTTTTGTTGTTGTACTTACGGCATCATTCTGGTGGCAATTGCACGCGCATGCTTGGATAGCGTACAGCCTTGCAATACAAAGACATTGAGACATACATTGAGACATGAGTTTCCTAGAAAGGTTTACCGTATCTCAGGCCCCTTTATCTGTTTCATTCGCTTGAGTTTCCCAGAAAAGTTTACCGTATCTCAGGTCCCTGTGTCTGTTTCATTTGTTTGCTTCAACCTGGCTTGCAGGATGAAGACACTGCGGCCGACACTTGTCTGAATGGATTTCTTGTTGTGCTTTTGACTTCCTTTCATACAGGCTGCAGGTTTATGCGCAATGTTTGCAAATCAAAGGTGACAGAATTTCAACCTAATCTGACTTGTTACCCGGCGTAACCTAATCTGACTTGTGAGCAGGCGTCAGCACGAAAGCGACTGTGATAGGATTTCAATGTTTTCAATATGTTCTGTAAAACGTTTCGCAAGAAAGAGAACATGGGATTTGTATCACTTCCTGCTTCACGCTTGAGTAGCGACATTGTCCTGAATCCAGGTTGCTCTTCTCTGTGTCTGGCTCACATCATGTCTCTTCGGCGTACATGCTCCGAACAGAAATCTGTGCACGGCGCACACAGCCTTGTTACTTGTGCATTTAGCATGGCCCGAACCGGCCTGGTTCTATGCTGTATTGTTCGCACTGACTTGGCCCACATTCGGACCGAAGGGGCGCCCAAAAGCAGATGCAGCACAAAGGGAAAAGCGTCTCCGGCAGGAATTGCGGGACTACATGGATGCCAATGCAGGGCAATCTCCGCCGACGACGTCGGCTCTATACAGCAAGTTGCGAAGGGCAGACTTGCTGCGATTGCTGGACGAAGAAAGGCTTCCTATGGAAGCGCGGCTCCGACAGGAACTGCGGGACTACATGGATGCCAATGCAGGGCAATCTCCGCCGACGACATCGGCTCTATACAGCAAGTTGCGAAGGGCAGACTTGCTGCGATTGCTGGAAGAAGAAAGGCTTCCTATGGAAGCGCGGCTCCGACAAGAACTGCGGAGCTACATGGATGCCAATGCAGGGCAATGTCCGCCGACGACGTCGGCTCTATACAGCAAGTTGCGAAGGGCAGACTTGCTGCGATTGCTGGAAGAAGAAAGGCTTCCTATGGAAGCGCAGCTCGGGCAAGAACTGCGGGACTACATGGAGGCCAATTCTGGGCAATGTCCGCCGACGACGTCGGCCCTATACGAAGGGCAGGCTTGCTCCGATTGTTGGAAGAAGAGTGCAAGGGAAGAGCAGCTTCGGCAGGCAGAAGAGCAAAAAAAGGAAGTGGAGCTCCGACAGGAAGTGCGGGACTACATGGATGCCAATGCTGGTCAACCTCCGCCAACGACGTCGGCTCTATACAGCAAGTTGCGAAGGGCAGGCATGCTTCGATTGCTGAAAGACATGTTGCCCAGAGGTCAGGGGCCGGACACAAGTCCGCTGGATGAGCAGCTTCGTGGTGGTGTTGTCAAGTTTGTGGCGGACAAGACGGTTTTGGACTGCTTACCGTATTTGGCCGATCTACCAGGGACGGCGTTTCGGCGGTATTGTCATGACGCTGCGGCTGATCGTCGCTGTTGCTTTGCGGACATTGTCATTGCTGTGTGTCGAGGTTTCGAATCTGCTGCTTTTTTTTCCATGCAATCTTTATCTGTTGATGAACAAACTGCCGCTTTGGAATGGTTGGAGACATGCCCAGTTGCGACATCGGATGATACTGCTAGTGTGAGAGCTCGTGTGGAATCTTTTTGTGTTGCTGAAAGCAGGTGGCCCGACAAAGATGGTGGCCACAGTTCAGACCCGGAACTTGTGACAGCTATTCGCAAGGTCCGCTCTCGTCGTTTTGGAGTTGTTGTCAACAAGCGTAAAGGGGTGCTGTCTGATTTTGCGTTGCCTCTCAATGAAGACCAGATGTTGGCGTGGGAAGCCTTACCACTGCATTCATGCTTCTTGTGGTGGCCGCATCATTTGAAGGTTTTCGAAGAAGTTCAAGAGTTGTGGCAAAATCAGCAGTCTTTGCCGGTCCGAGGGCCGCAGAGCGCCTCAGACGCCTTGGCGCAGAAAGTTCGGCGGGTCCGCATGAAAACATTGCTCACCGGCAGAAAAGCTATGCGTGTTGCCGAAAGGATAACTTGGGAAGAAGCATTCCCAAGCATTTGGCAGCGCCGTATGCAGAAGGAAGCATACATCCAAGCTTCACAGTTGACAGATTCAGGAGATCGTTGGCCTTTTCGACGTGGTCCAGAAGCAACGTGTATGCTGGCCTGTGAGCTTTGCGGCAGTGAGATGAACACACAACGTGAATTCTTGAAACATCTGGAAGAACATCATGTGGCTGCTGACAGCGCAGGCAATCGTGCAGAGTGGTGGACTTCACATCGTGTTGTGGAAGAGTATCGCAAGCGCATGATGTTCTATGAGCAAGTGGAAGGCGGATAGTCAAGTCGGTACTCAATGACAAACTGATAGGATGGTGTGATGTATCTTCTTTTTGTGATGTCACGCATACTGGCATGAGTGAAATAGTTTCTGCAACCAGTTGAAAATAACCAGTTCCAATTTGCTTAACTAATATGATGGCTCTCCGTGTGTCGGGGTGCATTTGTTTCTGTTTTTGGCATCCCTGGCCCAGGACCGTTTCCTGTCAAAGGTGAACAGATGCAACGGGGCATTGCCAAACACGCATTTCATCAAGTGCATAGCTGCAGAGGCAAACACGCAGAGCCTCGGTCCTTATCTTCATGTTGTGTGTGTGCCCGTGGGTTCTGGAAGGAGGACCTTCGACCGGTGAAACTGTTTGTGACGCCGCTTGGAGCGACGGAATTGGATGAGGTGAATTTGGAAGACCCTGCGAATGATCAAGATGAAGCGGAGGAGGAGGAGAAGGAACAAGATGACGGTGTGCTTAGTATATCTCCTCAAGCTGTTGCAAGATTGCATTCGCACATTTTCGATGTATATCGTTACTCCAGACTGTGGCCTTTGATTCCTTTAGCCGAACTTTTGGCTAGTACTGTTGAACATCCGACTGGCAAAGACAAAGCAGGCCGAGCTTGGCGATGGTTGCTGAACACAAAGATGGTTCCATCGCGGCTCGGTCCCGATACTGTCGTGGATGTTTGTATGGCTTGCTCGCAGAGCTTGACGCGCAAGGTGCCACAGATGCCCAAGTTTGCGCTTGCCAATTCTTTGTGGATTGGTCGTGAACCTGTCGTGTTTCGCAATCAAGGCAAGAAATTATCTCCTATGACATTCTTACTTCTTTCCTTGGGCCGTGCTGTGGTGCAAAAAATCATTGCCGAGAAAGACAAGCCGGGGAGAAGGCAAGAAAAACAAATGGGCATGCGAAGCAACACTGTAGCATTTCCGCAAGCTAAGATACGAGAATTGGTATCCACTGAACTGCCTGCAGCTTCGATTGAGACCCACCGTTATTTGTCGGACATCGTTTGTGTGTCATGCTAGGACTTGGATCGTGCTACTTGGGCCGAAGTTCCGCGAGATTTATATATGACAGCAGCAAAGTATCTTGTCGCTCACAATGTTGCTTATCAGCACCTTACAGTCTCTGAGGACAATGCAAAGGAACAGTTCATGGAATTGGGCGCCACTTGTGCTGCTGTGCGTGCCCAGGCTACTCGGGTTGCAGAGGCTGAAGCTATGCCTGTGAAGTTGGACGCTCCTGGAGACACATCTGCGGATACTGTCGTGGTGACTGTCGCGGAAGCGACTGTGACCGATGCTGCGGAGACGGAACTGGCGGCGACTGCCGACTGTGGAGATGACAGCGGTGATGTTGGCTCAGTCCACAACCAATCGCTTGATGCGGACGAAGAGCAGCCGCCGCCTGGCTTTCAATGTGTGGCGGGAGAACTGACAAGCGCGGACTTGGACGTGGAAAGATGTTGTAAAGAGTTTGCTGCAAAGTTGCAACTTCTGGCCGCTCGGGCACAGCGTCTTGGTGGTAGTGATGATGCTGTGGAACAAGAATTGACGAGCTTGAAGGCCCTGGCTGAAACGATGTCGAAAGCTGATTTGCAAGCAAAGCTGGATGAATTGGTGCAACAGATGGATGCTGCGGAAGGTGCCACTCACAGTTCGACGGGTAAGTGGGTGCAGGTTGTCCACACTGGGAGTGATACCCTGTCGATGTATTCACCTGAATTTTATCAGAAATGTTTTCCGGAATTATTTCCGTATGGTGATGGAGTATATGGCTTACCGCGGGACACTCCTCTGACTTTCCGCGAGTGGGCAAGCTATCTGTTAGCAAGAGTTGAGCTGGAGTATGAAATCTCCGACGTAGCCACCTTTGATTCTCTGCCAGAAACGCCGTTCCAGCCCCCTATCATTCCACGCTGGCAAGCAGATTTGAATTTTCTTGCTATTGCTTCTGATTCTTGGAAACGCATGGAGATGGTGCGCTTGGCTTCCGGACATGTCCGGCGGAAGAAATTCAAAGATTCTCTCCGTGCTGTCCTGGATTGTACTTCTGCCAAACTCAGCACCGCTTTGCGTGAGCTTGGAGATCATGCGACTATGGGTGATGTGATGCGTTCAGCCAAGGCAGACACTCGCCTCAGAGATGCGATATCGCAGCTGTTATTCTTTTCGTCCGATGTGGTGGGATCGGATGGGGCGAGACAGCAGCTGAGACATGAGCAGAACGGTGCGATGCTGATGTGTCTTAGCGGCAAGTGCCGTTAGTATAATGATGGTGAACTGTTTGTCGTGGTAGTTATGTTTAATTGAAATGTTTTTGTTAGGAAATTACTGACGGAGAACATGGCAAGTGAATATTTTGTTGTCGACCAGCTTCACATATATATATTATATATATATACATATACTCTTACACTGAAGCCTTTGCAGGTATGGTGGTGTGCAAGGCTTCTTGACGCCGAATGTTGCAGACACGCGAAATCCATTGCTTGTGATTCTACACAATGGCAATGTCGCTGCTGCTGCTGGTGGACTGACACCGGATGGCACATCGGAGAAGTACTTGGTGAATTTGCTGGACGAGGAACTCACCATGCCTTCTGCCAGTCGCATGCTTGAAATATTAGCAGAAAACCCTGTTGCACAGGCCAAATTTTTCATCATCAGCATGCGTTTGTTCTTGGAACACGTTCTTGGCGTGATGCCGTTTGACGACCAACTTCGTGCAAATGGTAGTCGGGCAGGGGTCATCTACGCAGATGGAGCAGCTGCAAATTTTATGGGCGGTGCCTTCCCCGCTGTGCAGCAACTTCACGGACCCATTGAGGAACAAGCTCGTCTCGCGTGCCATCCCCATATAGTTTTGCATTTTGCCAATCGGACTTCTCAAGCATGGCTTCGCTCGGTTTTGTTGGCTGAGACGGACGAGGCCAAAGCTTTGTTGCGCAATTGGCAAGAGAAAACTATTTTGGCCGTTGAAAGCATCATGTCCTCCTGTGCAGGCACAGTTCGATTGCACTTTGAAGAAATTCCATTTCGAGAAGACATCGACTTGAAGCCCCAGCCGTACAGTGAGAAGTGGCGGGAAGAAGATCGTTTTGATGGCGGTGCAGAAGAAGATGTCAAGGAGCCCGAGAAGAAACGTACTTCTGTTACGGTGGTGCCACCTGTGGTCGATTATCATATATGGAAAGCTATGACAGGAGAATCTGCTACATCTTTTGAGGAGACAAAGCAAAAGGTGAACATCAAACATATCCCTTTGACTGGATGCGTCATGGCGCGCTTGCCACATTATCGTCTACCGGTGTCAGGGTATGCTGCATGCAGTTGCTCACTATGTGCAAAGGCTCGGACAGATGCTGAGGAACGTTCGACGAGTGGTTTTCCCATTGATGCGAAAGAAGACATGCAGCAACAGTATATTGCGAACTTTTGCGAAGACTTGCATGCTGTGTGTGCCTTGTCTGGCCACCTGCACGAACACAAGAACATGTGTTTCAAGTATGCTCCTGAAGGTAGCCGCAGAAAGCCTCAACATTGTCGATTTCATTTTACACATTTTGTGAAACTCTGGAAAGAGAAGCTGATGGATGATCGGTCAACGAAATTGGTCGAGGTTGTGGTCGCAAGGACCGGAAAGGACCCTTTGCTGCCTGTGTGGACCGGGGAAGGTTGCCGCTTGACTTTGGAGTCTCTCCAAAATGGTGTGACGTTAGATGGCAAGCATTTCGCTGGAAGGTCTTCTTTGGGATCTCATGTTGAAACAAATCAAGATGGAACGCAATGTGGTCGGATCAAAACAGTGCAATATAATCCAAGAGAAGGTCAGTGTCTTCCGGCGCCTCGGTTGCATTTAATTTGTTGCCAACCGTGCGGGTTGGAAGTGTTGTTTTTAGAGTGTGAAACCTGTTGTGCTGTTAGACTGTTGGACAAAGAGAGACTTTTTCGCTGTCAGTTTTGGAACTGTTGTTTCGTGTGACGGGTTCTAGTGAGCGCAAATGTTTGCCGCAAACAGGCAGCTATGGTGGCGCATCGTGGCAATTTGAACTATCAGGATTGTCGTCGAACGTTGACTGCTGGCTTTGACAGGGAGGAACTTGACTTGTTGCGTGATCTGGGCGCAAATTCTATGCCGATGTCGTCTGGAAGCAGTGGCTCAGTCCCTGGCACTGACTTGTTGGCACGACAAACAAAGATTTTTGGATCGGATGCAACAGGCCAGCAGCAGCGAGTGCGCTTTAGAGTTGTCATTACTTCCGCTTTCATTCTTGCTAATGAATTTTGGACATACCAGGGTTTGCAGTGGATTGGCAACTCGGATGTCAGTGACCGTGCCCAGAAAATAGCAGCCCAGTTTTTGGCACCGTATCTGGATGGCCTCATGTGCAAAAGGTTGAGTCGGACATGTTTGGCTTTGTACCGGTTGGAGTTTGAGAGAACAGGTGCCGCCGATGCTAATCGAGTGGGCGATCGATTTTTGAGCCCGGAATGCAGACTTCTTCATGGATATGTGAAAGAATGCGTCGTGGAAAGCATTCGCACTGGTATTCAAACCAGTTTTTATACTTGCGCCTACACCACCAAACCTTCCATGACGTGTGGACCCATGCTGAAGCATTTGACTCATGGGATGAAGAATCTGGAGGAGAAAATGCAAGCTGAAGCCGAGCAAGAGGAAGCTCAGCGGCTTCAGCTTGCATACCCGCTGCCGGCGGTGCGAGAAGGTCGAGGCTTGACTGCCGAGCAGCGGGAGGCCCGACGCCGCTTGTGCCGCCTTTGGACTTCAGCGAACCACGCAGTCATGCATGGCTTCTGTCTCATGTCTCTCCAGCTTATGACAGGCCGTGAAGTGTTACGGACGCACATCTTCTGGCGCATCATGATGAAGCGAGTACTTTGGGGCGTGTTTGAAGAAATGCGCAGAAACGCTGAAAAACTCGCAGATTCGTTTGAGCTACAGACAACCGCTGCAGTCGAGGACATTGAGCTGCCGCCTGCAGGGGCACAAGCAGCGGACACGCGGGCCACTTCTTTCTATGAGGACTACTTGCATCGAGGAATCGCAGAGCCATTAGCTTCTATGAACTTGTATGTCTATGCAATGCATGTCAGTGCTGTGCCGTTACAGGAAGCCGGCAAGTTTGACCATGGTGAGTTTGATTTTTCGGAACACTATGTCAAAGCGAAGACGCATGTGCAGGTTCTTCATGCGGCTCCTCGTATTCCTTATTTGCATGGAATATCGATGCCCACAAAACAGAAAGATCCAGACATGTGGGCTGCCGTGCATATTGCCTTACTTCGAAAACATTGCTGTGAAGATGAAAATGCTTGCGGTCAGGCGAGCGCTGTTCGCCATATTCACATCTTCCCTGGAAAGTCGCGTGTGCGTGTGGTGTCTCCTGGCAACGATGCTCGTATAGTGCGAGATTCCACTGGTGTGCTGGCGGAATGGAAAGCTACTGAAGCCCGTGTGCAGTGCTTGGCAGACCGCGCAGATACGCCCTGTTCGAATATGTTCGCTTCTTTGTCGTTTTTTTGTTTGGTTCTTTTTTTGTTTGGCGTGCCGAGTCATCATTGCTCCACATTGTCAGCTTGGAATTTCATAAAGTTACATGTTCATCCATGACAAGACTTGTAACATGTCTTTGAGCACGCCGGGGACAGGTGAAGCTACGATGCGCACGTAGATGTGCCACGGCTACTCGGTTCTGGATATTTCCATATGTTTATTTTGCATTGTTTGATTTTGGTGGATTGGCGGTTGCATAAACGACATAGATGTATGATAGACACATGTATCACTTCTTGTGTAGATGTTCCCGCTTGCAAGCTTTGTCAACTGATCGAACTGATATATTTTGGACATATCCTTGTGTGAAACACATGTTTGCTGCAGGTTGTGGATGTAACTGCTTTGCGCCAATACAAAGTTCCTGGAACTGTGGAAAGCTGTGATGTCTTGGAGTCTTTGCTGAAGATGTTTACAGAGCCAAATCGCCCAAAGACGCGTCGCACCTGGAAACAAGGTCGGCGCAAGCGGACAGTCTGCAGTACCGTACCGCTGGTATCTGAAAGGATCCTTGGAAATATTTTCGATTATGTGGGTCATTTGACGACAGAGGACGGTGAAGCTGTTTTGCTCGGGAATAGTCCGGAACATTTTGACACTTGTGTGTTGCATCGACCAGACTTGGCTGCTGCAAAGCGATGCTCTTACGGATGGCATAATGAACAACTGACAGCCGCGGAATACGTCGCCACCATTAGCCGAGAAATTTCCGCTAATTTGGATTTCATGGCTGAAGCTCGGCGACGACCCAGACCTGGTGTTTTGCATCCAACTGCCACCGATGAGAAAGAAGATGTGGGTCTACAAGGTGAATTCGTGAATGTAGAGGATGTGGATGACATTCAAGATCCAGATGCAGACGATGTGGATCAAGACACGTCTCTTCGACCGGACATTCAATACAAACCGATCTTGCATGTGGCATCCAATGATTTATTTGACATGGTGCATCGCAGGAACGTGGGCTCGGGTCGGGCAAGTGCCAGCACCAAACGTTCAGAAGAATTCTTGCGTCAATATGGTGGAAAATATTTGGATATGAAAGAATCCCGTCCTTGCGCACGGGCTCCTGACACGGATGTGCAGAGGCGTGCTACTTTCAACGTCGTTGCTGGCTTGAAGGCGCAGAAGTTTTTACAAGAATCTCGAAAAGAAAAAGATGAAAAGTTGATGGACGCATCAGAAGATGAATTCTTGCCCGGAAACGCTAGTCTTTTGGAAGTTCCCGTGGGCATGGCTCCTGAGACTGAGGTACTTGTTCTCTCTCCTGCAGACATGGCGTTGCGACTGTTGCAACAACGTCTGCCGACACGTCAGGCTGATGGTACGTACCAAATCTCGCCAGATCAGTACAAGGCATGTGTGTTGGCGATAGCGCCCCTGCAGAAATTATGGGTCAAGGCGGGTGAGCATGATCTGCAGCATTGTTTCCGCGCACGTGGCCGCCTTCGCGAGTTGCTGGCATTGGTGACTCCGGTGCTTGGCTAGATAATTTGTCCTGACATGTTTTTGTGTTTTTGCCTATTAGTTGGTGGTGCTTGTTTGTGGGACTTCGCAGATCGGTGCCACAAACGGTTCCTGGTGATGTTTAGGGTGTTTTGAAAATTATGTACTTTCCCCGTAACCGTTGCAACCCTGGAACGCTTTGACGTGCTCAGGACATGATTGCTCGAATCTTCTTGCATGGACCTGGTGGCTCGGGGAAAACCTATATGCTCACTCGAGTGATACTGCCGGTTTACGAACATTTCTTGCCCAAGGCGTCCAAAGGCATCGCAGCGCAGAACTCCGCAGCTCGCTTAATCACAGGTGCGACGTTTCATTATATGTCTGCACTGAAACGATCTGCGGAGCTCGGCCTACAGAAGCCGTCGCGGGACAGAATGCAAGCATTGGAGCGTCGATGGCAACATGTGGCTCTGGCATTTCTAGATGAAATTTCATTGACTCCTCCTTCTTTGCTTGCAGTTTTGGATGACGCAGCGCACTGGGGCAGGCAGTCTCTCTTGAATTCGTGCTCCAGTGGCTCAGTCCCGGGGGGCGGATCCATTCCGGCGGCTCCGGCACTGGGGAAGAGGAAGACTCGGAGAAGTCGTGATGCTGACGATGCTTCTGCAGCTGGACATGATACATTGGGAAACATCTTTGGCTGGTGATTTTTTGCAATTGAACCCAGTCCTGAACCATTCTTTGATGGAAATATTTGGAGTGGAAGTTCCCCGCGCACCTACATATGAACGCATGGACGAGCAGTCGCGCCAGCGCAAGCAGCAGATCGATCGCAGGGGCTTGCAAATTTTCGATCGCTTTTTGCCACAAACGATTTTGTTTCGAGGCAGCCATCGATTCAAAGCCGGTGACCCTTTGGCAGCGATCCTGGAGAACATGCGAAAAGAAGGTTTCCACCCACTGACTCCTGAACTCAAAGATTTGATACGCAAGCAATTGTTTCGCCCCAGAGCAAACGATCCTCGTCTTGATAGCAATTTTGTTATGCGTGACAGTGACGGTCGGCAAGTGGGCCCAACGGTTTTTTTTGCCAATGGTGTGTTTTCGGCAATCAATTGGGATCAAGTGGCTCGCCTCCAGCAGATCACTGTTTACGAATCGGCGCGGAGCAGCTTTGGTGTACATGCTTTCCAGAACACGATGGATGGTCGCCCGCGACACTTTGTCAGACATTTTCCACCTGCTTTGGGACGCTCCTTCCAGCGTCGGTTTGGCCAATGTTTGCAGGGTGTTGCCGAGGTACTGAAATCGTTTTTGTTTGCCAAAGGGCAGGTTATTTATTATGCGCAGGCAGTTGATTTGGTGCATCAGAAGGAATACTTCGCTGATCAAAGTGTACTGCGAGAGTGCTTGTCCATTACCAATATGGCTTCGAAGACGTGCAATTTGATGGCCTTTGCACCTTTGCACGTTGGACTTCGCGTGAAGATCACCAAAAAGTTGATGGCACCAGAGCTCGTGCAAGAATGCCCTGCAGAGATCGTTGCGATCCATGTTCATCCGGAAGAAAGATACGGTATTCCAGGCTGCCCACCTGGCTTGTCACAACCACCACTTGGACACCCGTGTTGGACCGAAGGAATCTGCCGATTGGACTACTTGCCTGCAAGCATCACCATTCGAGTTGAAGATCGCGGAGACGATTACACTGGTGAAGGCTTGCCTGGCATCTGGCATTTGGATCCCTGCGAAGACGAATTTCGCTTGCGAATTCGTCGACGTGGGGAAATTTACTTGGATGTCACTCGAGTACAATATCCATTGGCACCGTGGATGGCAGGAACATACAATAATCAACAAGGCAAAACTGTGCGGAACATGGGCCATACTATTGATTTCAGCAAGCCCGATTATTTCACTGCGGAGGAGTATACCCAACACGTATACATGATTCTGGGTCGAGCCACGTGTTTAGAATGGTCCCTATTCAGGAACCTGCCTATGCTGCCAGATGGCTCTGACATCGATTTTGATGTCTTCGAACATGGCCCTCCGCAATATATTGCTGACTTTTTGAAACGTTTGGAGGCGGGGCTGCTGTCGTCGGTGTTTTACAATTGTGTTGTTTTGAAAGTTTCTAGCTGTTCGTAGTGAAACTGGTGCAATCTTACCGGACGGAATTAAATAAGGGGAAGTATTACATTGTTGCAAGTTGCGTTCACGGTACATGTGGCAGGATGTGGCTGAAGCATCCCACGTCGCTGTGGATACAGCCTTGCAATCTTTACCAGGCTTCCCGGCGGCCCACCAATTGCCGAAGCCGATTCGTTTGGACAAAACTGGTGGTTTTGTGTATGAAGACAATGTGTGGCTCCTTGCAGTGTCAAAGACTCAGCAACCAGATGTTGGCAACAGGAAACGTCCCTGGCCTGGAAAATCTACTGCAGATCGAACGATGTTTTGCCAGAGCTGGCAGTTACGGTTGTCGACTTTATCCCGGGCTGCTGATGATTATTTGCTACGCGAGCACAGACTGCGTGCCTTTGCAGCTGATGCCGGCGCTGGCGGCGACTGTTTCTTTTTGTCTGTGGCGGCAGCATTGGAAACATTGCGGGCAGAACAGCACAACTTGCCGTTGTCACTGGAACGGCTGTTTTCTGAGGATGTCAGTCGTGGGGCGATGGTCAGACGTTTGCGTGGCATTGTTGGCCAAGGTGTTATGAATTGGAGTCCCAAACAGTTTCTTGATTTTGCCACGACATGTTTGGCTAACGAAGTTGCAGGTATGTGGTTGGATTCTTGGAAGATGTCGCGGTTGATCGCGAACACACCGTTTGCTTTTCTGCAAGGCGTCAATAGTGTTCATGACCTGACGCTGGACGCAGCCAACACATTGATTTTGCATTGCAAGCATGGCGAGAGTCCAAACCTTGTGCAGCAGAATAGATGCAGGCAGGGATGTGCTGACAAAAATGCAGCGAGCTGTGGCTGACAACATCAGCCAGGTCGGCAACAACCATTGGGCAACGCATACTGACGTGGACATTTTGTCCCAGGAATTACATGTGTGTTTTTGCATCTTTGGAAACGAACCAGTTCAAGTCAAGCAGCAGGGATCACACGGTGCTGCGAGTGTTTTGCATTCTTATGCAGCCACCATGGATGGAGCGGAAGCTTGCATATGCTTGTACAACATCTCTTATCAACATTTTGAACTTGTTTTCCTGGATCTTGAAAGTGGATTTCAAAGCGCTTTTCGATTGCCGGAACTGCCGCTTTCTCTGGCGGAAGCAATGACAAAGGCGAATCCATGACTGGAGAGATGTACTCACCGCAGTGGCTCAGTCCCTGCGTTGTGAGCTGAACGGATGAACATCAAAAATGAAAGTCGCGGCCTCAGTGAGAAGTAAAGTCACGCGAACGTTTTTGGAGAGTCTTCTAAGAGCGTCTTCCCAGAGTGTCTTACAGGAATGTCTTCCAGAATTGTCTTCCAGGTTTGTCTTCCAGGCTTGTCTTGCTGGCGTGTCTTGCTGGCGTGTCTTCTGCAATCGGTCACTGAGATACTGGGAGTGCAAACCTTGCTGGCTGTCTGGCGCTGGCTGCCTTGCGCTTGACCGCAGTGACTTGGACAAGTTTCATTTTGTAAATGATCACGAGTCCTGCTCAGCTTTCAGATCACATTTTGCAATACATGGATAATCACGAATCATTTAAGAATTTCAGAGAGATTGATTGCCATACAGATACAACCCGTCTGCAGAACTGCATCGGACATAGTTTGTTTTTCCTCTCACAGCAATGCAGTTGTCAAACAGGGTGAAATACACAGCAAATGTTGTTGAGAGGTCAGTTTGCACAAGCAGCTCTGGAATTCTATTTACACGGTTCATTACCATGCACATATCACACGGTCAGCGGAACTGGATGAAAAACTACTAGAGAGCGGGCGTGGCAGAAAAACTTGCATCTGACCTTGTCGCAGGCTGATGATGGACTGCGATCATTGCAGCCAACTGCAGCAGAAGACGAGTTGCCACATGGACTTTCGCAGTAGAAGGCGCTGACTGGCACCTGGAATTTTGCATTAGATACGGAACAAGCATATCTATAGCAAACATGCAAAATTTGAACCCTTGGTATTCTGTCATCTTCTGTTCTTCTGTGTCTCTGTGTAAGTTGGCCCTGGAATCATCTAGTCGTCTGTCATCAGGTGCCTTCGCTGCGACAATGAGCGCACGATGCGTGGAAAAAAGAGTTCGCTTTTTTATTGCAGAGGTTTGGACTCGTAGCCCAAGAACGTGAATACATTCGGGTTCGTGGCTTCCATCTTGTTTATACCATGAACAAAAAAGGTGATTTTTATGTGATATATAACTGAAACAATTAATTGTTGATGTATGACACAACATGGGATTATACTACTTAAATCTATTCTTTTTTGTTGGGGATTATCATCATCCATGAACTGGGCAAGGGACAACAGAGGGTTTTGAACACTGCTCAAATGGCAATCTAGATTAGTCTGCTGGAGAGTATGGCATATATAATAGAGAAATGATGGCCATATGATATGAATATACAGATATGTATATGTATATATATATATACATAATTTTATATCACATAATATCTTATATATAGTAAAGCAGCAATAAGTCAGCGGACCTGGAGATTGATGGAATTTGTAATGAGTCAGAGTCACAATCTCATGTCTCTATATTTCTCCAAAAACTCCTGGTGAAACGATGTGTTCATGTCAAGCCTTCCTAGAAGTCATAGGCCTAAACAGCCACAACAATCAAGCCACGCTATTCCCAAATTCCCGATGCAAGGAAGCCTTCGTCCCAGTGACTGTCAATAGCTTCAGATGTTGCGTTTCTTGCAAACCTTATATTGAAACAAAAAGAAACGCAGTGGATTGCAATGATCCCTCTTCAATACGTTTATTTATGGGATGTTGATGTCCCATTCAGCTAATATCAACAATAAAACTTGTCGCTGCGCCTGGATTTTCTTCACCGTCGGAGGTCTTCCTGAAAGGTCGCGGATTGGGGAAAGGACGGGATGAACATATGAATCAAATGAATATAATGAAACTGTGAACAAATCATTCATTTGATATTAACATATATCAACTGATTCATAGATCCAAACAAAAAATGAAAAAGTCTATGATGTGAATTAGAGGAAAGGATCCGAATGTGGCAAACAAACAGCTCCTAACAGTAATCAAAACCAGTCCATATCCAGAGTAATTAAGTCAACCAACAGAAGATCAATACACAATATGAAGCTTTCCTAAAATGTGGGTACCCCCGAATCATCCAAAATTCTAAACCATCAATCTTAAGTGGTACACCCATTTTAGGAAACCTCCATATTTCCGCATTCATGAGAATTCACAAGATGTTTCACAACGTGTCAACGTGTCACAGTCCAAGCCTTCAACCTATGCCATCTGTCGAATTGAGCGTGAGTGAACTATGGTAAAGCCACTTCAGTGTATATATATAGTATATGATCATTAATATGATCCGTGATGGCAATAAGTACATGATGTACTACATGGTGACATCATATTGAGAATAACAAACACTGTCACAAAAACTCTATTGAGCCATGTAAGAAATACATACCAAAGATCCACAGAATGGGTCAAAAACCCTGGTATCCTTCTGTTCACCTCAAAATTAGCTGGGATGTATCTATCTCTATCTCATCCCAAGGTATTCTAAAATGTTCAAAGGTATCATAGCATATAGCCCTGAAAGCCATGTACTTGGAGGATCATCTCACTCAGTGGCTCTCCATGCCGAGCCACAAACGGAGCGCCATCCCAGTTTGGACCTTAGGAAATGGCACGGCCGCACAACGTTTCTCTGGAGGAACTTATGATGGATCATGAAATATCATGAAATATCATGAATCATGAATAAAACATTTTTGTATGTTTTTCTTGGGTAATTCCAGATGGTTCCCTTACCACGTATCATTCATGAAGTCAGCCAGTGAGGTCGCTATCATTTGCCCACTAACTGGCCCGACGATTCACACCGGTGACCTTTGGGTTGGAAAAACGAAGAGAAAGCTTGCAGTTGCAGTTAATTTATATGTCAGTTGCAAATCAGCTTTGCGCGATGTTGTCAAAACAAAGGGGATATTCACCCCAAGTGTCTCTGATAAGCTTTTATTGTAAAGTCGAGGGTATCTACCTGGACCGAGGGTCAATCTAACCCAAAACTTACTCCATCTGTTGATTGTTCACCATTGTTCACCCATTTCTATGGATCGTCTAGAGTCTAGGTGCACTTATGTGGATGTTCCAAATGTTATGACATGATACGTGTGGATTCCAGATACAGCAGTAACCCACCTGTTTTGCCGTAGCATTTAGCGAGAGATCGGGGAGTGCGGCCCCAAAAAACGCGCCGGCGATCCGAGAGGCGTTGCGGAGGACGGCTTTCTGATCGCCAGAGTCTGAGACCATCCACATTTTCCTCAGGGCCGAGGCTGGGGACGAAGTAAGAAAGAACAAGTAAATACAAGTAGGCTGGGTTCATAAATGTAAATTAATAATTATATAAGTTGATAATGTTGATTATATAATAAATTGTATACAATTATCCTCATTCCTCATCCCTTCCAACTCCATGGTCGACTAAGTCTAGATTGAATCTAGGTGTATATATATATGTGTGTATAAATATATAAATATAAATATATATATATATATATAAATATATAAATATAAATATATATATATATATAAATATATAAATATATAAATATATAAATATATATATATACATATAGATAAATATATATATATAAATATAAATATATAAATATATATATAAATATATTTAAATATATATATACATATAGATAAATATATATATATATATACATATATATATAAATATAGATAAATATATATAAATATATTTAAATATATATAAATATATAAATATATATGTATGTCTTAAGTGCAATGATCACCCTCAGCAGCGGCCGTCTTTTTGGGAAGCGATTTTTGAGACGTTGGCTTCGCACCCATGAGCCCGGGCTTTGGGGAATTTTCCGAGTCTCCTTCCAACCGGGGGCCGGTTGAAGATTTTCACTTAAAATGGAGGATCTCAGGATCCCCAAGTCACCATGGGTTTCAATACTAACAAGATCTGGCTTTGGATGATTTGGGGCTGCCTCCATTTTAGGAAACCTTCATTTCCTAGTTCTAGCTGTTAGGATCAAAGAGGAAAGCATCGAACGATCGCATGGGAGTGGTGGGCAAACCTCTTGCAAAGGTAGGACTGATTCCTTTAGGAGAATAGACATCAGCCAGGCTCTATGCACATGGTATAAGGATCTTTTCGCAATGCTCCAATAGGTAATCATTATTCTTATGGAAGACCAGTATGGTAAGAGGGGATCGGCATCAAACATTATAGTAGAAGCCAGTGAAAATTGCGCATGTAAAATCCTGTTTCTTTTCTCCAAGTATATAAACACACTTAGATTTATGCAGTCACTTTTGCCATACATGTAGGATACCCCAAAAAAATAAGAGTTGTGACTCTTGAAGCCCCTACAAATTAATAACCATTTGTGGATTGCTCACATGCAATACCGTAAATCTTACAGTATATTCCCTTTTATCTTCATCAAATCCTATTCCCATTATATAACATTCATTAAATCTCATTATATAACATCACATTAAATTCATTAAACCCCATTAAATCCCATAAAAATCATGGCAAACCCCATTAAATCGCCAAGTAAAACCAGTTAATATCCAATTATCATAGATATCAAGCCATATTAACCATATTAACTCCATTAAGCCATATTAATATCAACCATCTTAAACCATTTTAAACCATATCAGCCCCGGTCAAATTCTATATATAAACATCGCCGGTGCATCGCCATAAGTCGCAGCAGGTGTTGCTTGTCAACACACACAACGCTCGGCGCGCCGCGGCTCAAAGACAGCACCTGCGAAACTGGACACTGAGGGTAGCCACAGAAAATATGCAGTGACTGTACATGCACTTCACTTGCATAATATATATATATATATACGGTATACGTATATACATTACATTACATTACACTACACTACACTACATTACATCATTGCACTACACTACACTACATTACATTACATTACACTACATTACATTACACCACACTACATTACATACACTATGAATATATGCTGCATTTTGTATATATATATATATATGTATGAGTATAAATATTCACACAGTATATGCACCCTCCATTAAGCTTCCATAGATATGGAACATTCACCAGTTGTAGATCACTTCCTCGAGAAAACATGGAAATTCAATATCTACCGGGGCCTATCGGTTTCCAGAGTTTGGTGCACCTTCCATACATAAAGGAACAACTCCCAACTAAAGTTGTCTACTGATGCCTACTGGAGTTTCACCCATACCTCATTATAAATAATCCCATCCCCCTAATATGATACACCCAGAAGATGGTCCCACCTATGTGTAATCTTCCTGTTAAACCATGTTAAACCCATGGTTTCTGGGGGGTGTTTCAATATTAGGGAGATCAGATCATCATGCATGATGTACGCATATAGCAACATTGGCGGCACCAGCCCAACATAGGGCGGCACCTTAGCTATTCTCGGACTCCGCCGGGATACGATAACCAAATCTGGACCTCGCTGCTTGACCGGTTGATCGAATCGGGCTTCTATAAGTGGAGGTAGCCCAAACTGGATGGTGTTGTTTCATGGAAAGTCCATCTATTTTTCGTGGTGGATAAACCTGATCAAATGGGGAACCTCCATGACCTCGGAAACCTACAATATGGATTCTGAAAAATAGGCTAGCCCATGGTACATCAATCCATTGGTCATCCAGCTACAGCTACGCGATGCGGTAGCGGTGATGTTCAGAAGGCTACCGGACCTCCTATTCATCCATGTTTTCTCAAACATGAACAAATGCGTCATGACACCTTCAGATCGCAGACGATCATTGCTTACAACACCCATCTGTTGCTCACAAACTCCCCAGTCTTTGAAAAGTAAATACTTGAACCCTCGCAGAACTATCTGTCAATTCAAAACGAAATTAACCAGGTCGCACCTTTCTGCATCATCAACCATCCCCCTAACACCTGGTGGATCCTGGTGGTATGGGTGCAATGGCTTTACTGTTCCTGTCGAAAACTGATCGGCCGGCAACTGATCGTCTGGTCAGTGGCATGACCTAGAGGAGACAGTTTTAGGATACACTTGTTCCCAATGATTGTTCTTTGTATATCCAGATTTTGGTTTGTGGGATTCATGGTCCACCTGTTCAACACTGCACATTTAGCAAATCGACAACTTTCACGTGAGAAAAAAAACTGATAACCCAATATAACCCAATGATCAGCCAAAAAAGGGTGTCAGAAAAAACTATCATGTGATGGCAACGTTCCCAAATGTGAATGTGTTTCGTGCTGACTTCATAGCCGTTTCACCATCCCAAGTTCACAGAACCTCCCCCAAAAAATGCTAGTAATTCATGTTTTCTGATAAATATTCGGGTAAAACTGGGGAAATGGTTGCCGTTTTAGAAGTTGCAACAAGCATGGTTTCTGGTGGCCTCCTGCTGGTGACTGCATCCCCGTGGTCATCAAAGGGTCGAGGGTGTGTAATGATGGATATCTGAAAATAGGGTAGCCCTAAATCCACTGATTTATGATCATTCTCCGTAATTGAATGGCAATCTGAGGGTATCCCGCAAAAAAACCCTTGATATCACCACTTATAATTTGAATATTCCCCAAATTTGATGATGAACATTCTCCATTGGAAGAGGAACCAAGCCGCTGTCACGTTGTCACGTTTTGTTGTCCAAGGTGTTGGGGGCAGATTGCGAAGCACCTCATTTTTATGTCGCGCAAACCGAACCAGCTGAATCATACATCAACCAGCGGGGGATAGAATGTGATGATATAAAACCAATAATTGCAATATGTGATTGAAAAAACTTCATAATGTGATAATAATGTATACTGTGTATATCTATCTATCTATCTATCCATCTATCCATCCATCTATCCATCCATCTATCCACCGACCTATCCATCATTCTATCTATCCATCTATCCATCTATCCATCTATCTATTTATCTATCTATCTATCTATCTATCTATCCAACCATCCATCGGCCTATCCATCTATCCATCTATCCATCTATCCATCTATCCATCTATCCATCTATCTATTTATCTATCTATCTATCTATCCAACCATCCATCGGCCTATCCATCTATCCATCTATCCATCTATCCATCTATCAATCTATCATCTATCTATCTATCTATCTGTCTGTCTATCTATCTATCTATCTATCCATCGACCTATCCATCTTTCCATCTATCCATCGATCCATCGATCCATTTGTCCATCTATCCATCTATCTATCTATCTACCTATCTTTCTGTCTATCGATCGATCTATCTGTCTATCTATCTACAACGTGATGGATAAGGTTTAATACATGATAGCATAATGAAATGATTTGTAAGCCGGTGGAAAATACACACGCACACATATATATATATATAATGTGATAAAACCAATAGCGGTCCGAACAATATCAACCAATGCCATAAACAAACCCCATTGATGTAATGTGAAAATTTGGTAGAACCAATCAATATATATATATAGTAAATATATATATATATATATTTACAGTAAATCATCCGTAAGCATAGGGTTCTGGAATTGGGTATGCATCTATGACTGGGATGATGTAAAGTGACCCCCAATCATGGTTGGTTAATGATGGGATAGTCTATGGCATTGCGTTTTCCGCATAAACCATGATGAATACATTTATATGTATATACATATATACACACATACATATATATATATATATATGGATATTTATTGTTTACATATATATATATGTATGTATGTATGTATGTATACACATGAATATATATATATATATGTATACACATAAATAAATAAATATATATATATATATATGTAAATATGTGTATATATATATATATGTATACACATAACAATATATGTATATATATATATATATATGTATATATATATATATGTATATAAATATATAATTAAATATGTATTTACATAAATATATAAGAAAATCGTCAAATTTCCACATATTTCAACACTCATCGAAAACGCCACGAAACCAGCCCCAAGCTCCGCCGAGGGACGATATTTTTCAGCCTGCCTGGGCGGAGAGGAGAGACGGCGCGAGACTGGGACAAATGACCGGCATAGTTCAACTCAGAAACGTCAAAGAAGATTAGCTATCACTAATATAGGGGATAACGGGCTTAAAATAGAGACGTGATCCACTATAGATACTATCTACTTAACTTATCAACATAGATCCTATTTCAATTAATGATATTTAGGGACATTACCCAGATACATAGTGATAGACAGATCTCATATATCCGGATTAATGTTTAATAATTCAACAATATGAATATCAGACCGTTTTAGACATGATTCCCCTTATTGACTTTCATTCCATATGTGCGCTGATACCAGCATTTGTATATATATATATACAAATGCACACTTATATTATTATATGAGAAGTTACTGAATACATACTGTTTATGTATAGCTGTTACACAACTAATACAAACACGCTTATGTCACTTATGTCTATATACAAATATATGCAAGTGCCATACATAACCAAACCCAGATGACTATATTTAAATAGCTGTAAAAATATGAAAACCTATACGCATACTTCCATGTAATGAGGTATGTCAAATTAACTTTGAGAACATTCGTAATTGGATGCACTTATAGATAGATATCTATGACCATAAATATCTATACAACTATATGCCATGCAAACATTTGCATTTACATAACAATATCGTGTGTCTACATGCAACCCTAAAACCGCAAGTTTTCAAGCCTGTTCAAAGGGTAAACATATATATATATATAGAAATAAAATATCAATAAATGAGCAGGATGCCTATTAAGCAAATACATATATTCATATCTATGTATACACCATCAAAAATGCCTATGGTAAAATAATAGCATCCCTCTTAAACTATATTTGCAATGACTCATGATGTACTCATGATATAGTCTAACCCCCCCACCACATGTTCCCATATGCAACTTACATTGTTAGATCTTTAAATGGCAATTATGGGGCGTGTATGTACACTTGTACAAGTACATATACACATGGCTATGGATAATTAATGATAGCTATAAGTTTTCCATGGCATAATTCCGCTGATTTGGGGAAAATCCCACAGGTTTATATCATTGAAATATCTATATCTACAATCAATAAATATATATATACACATTTTTGCATTTATTTACATACTTAAATCATCTCCCGAACACATAGAAACGTGTTTCCAGGATGCTGAAATATTTCAAAGTTTCCACTGTTCGACCTACTTTGATCTATTTTGCTGTAAATATATTTATGTATATACATATATATATTTGCACAGGTATATTTGTGTAAACATGCATCGATTATAGAAAAGCAATTTTGCTGAAAATAATCTGTATATATTTATATATATATGTATGTAAACGTATATGTATATGTAGGTGTACATACATGATTATGAATGACTATATTTAAATATGATTATAAATGATTATGCATGTATTGATTATAGTAAAAAAATAATCCTACACAAATAAAACAAAAGCGAAAATTTACATTTCCATTTTAACGGCGTTACTGCATATCGGCGCTTCTACATATTTAATAAATATAGGTGTAAAATAGTATAAATACATATGGTTTATATATGCCTCAGTTCCCTTTACAAACCCCGTTGTGGCATGACATTAAACAACCGAGGATCGTCTCGATCAAGAAGGCCTCATCATCGTCCATCCCGCCTGCGTGAATTTGTTGGAAGGTGATGCGGTGGCGTACCATCTTGGATTCGCTCCAGAGGCGCCAAAGGAAAAACAATATTCCATATCGGTTCCCCAAATCATTGACTTCCCAATAGGAGTAAGCCTATGCTGCTCTGAACCACTGAAATAGAAATTCAATGGGGGTTTGTATATATATATATATACTTACATACATACATACATACGTATGTACGTACGTACATACATACAAACATACATACATACATACATACATACATGCCTGTAGTGCCCGGCAAGCGGCGGGGTGGAGGTTTAGAACAAAATAAGACTTCTATCGGAAGAAAATGGCCTATAGGAAAGTTTCTGAAACGCAGAAGCAACGAAGTGTTGAAGCTGTGAGGTGCATCAGTGAACAAGCAAATGGTTGTTGAGATGCCGATGAAAGGACATGAAACAATCCACGCAAAACTGACTGAATGAATCATTGTTCCAATGAATCTATGTGCCACTGAGCCAATGAATCGATAAAGTAGTGAGTGAACCGATGAAAGAATGAAACAATGAACCAAAGAATCAAACGACGAATCAATCAATCAGTGAATCAAGGAATCAACTAAACAAGAAAGCAACGAAGCACACATAACAAATTAATCAGTGAATGGGTGCAGTGGTTAATTGGTGAATCAATCTGGATGAAAGAAAGATTGAACGAATGAGTGAATGAATTAATGAACGGATGGATGGATGGATGAATGAATGAAGGAACGAACGAACGGACGAACGAAAGAATGAAATAATGATTGAATGACTGAATGAGTGAATGAATGAATGGATGGATGGATGAATGAATGAGCGAATGAATGAATGAAGCACCGGACCACTGAATCGATGAAGCAACGAAGCAATGAATCAATGACCATATGAACCAACGAATCAGTGAATCAGCCAGTCAGTGAACCAATGAACCACTGAATCAACGATTCAGTGAATGGGCCAAGCCATAAACCAATAAAAAAGTGAATCAACCAGTCAACGAATCACTCAACCCAATGACCCGAGAAATCTATGAAGCAATGAATCAGTGAACCAAAAAAACCAAGAATGAATGAATGAATCAGAGGATCAACGACTGAATGAAGCAATGAACCCATGGATCAGTGGATCAATAAAACAACAAAATGAAGAATGAATGAATCAGTGGACAAAGACTCAGTGAATCAATGAAACAGTGTATCAATGAAACAATGTATCAATGACTCAATGAATGAGTGTATCAATGAAACACTGAGTCAGTGAATCGTTGATGGCTGGTCGGCTGGATGGATGGATGGATGGATGGATGGATGGAGGCAAGGATGGATGGACGGACGGATGGATGGATTGATGGATGGATGTATGGATGGGTCAGTGAGCGAGCGACTTAGTCTTCTTTGTGAGCTTATTACTTCTGCGCTGAGCGACCTCTTTGCTGAAGCACCCTTCTCTGAGCTATATACTTCTTTTCGTCTCTGAGCAGCCACTTATGGCTTACTTGTCTGTAGCTTCTGCAATCCAATTCTTCTCTCCGCGCAGCTGTTTCATTGCATTTAGTAACCTCCAGCTGCAATCCCGCAAACGTTCGCGCAGCGCTGACACTGGGAACTCGACAACACAAATCTGGCGCACATCTTCCAAAAGTGCTCCGAAGCCGTCAGTTTTTCAGAATATTGAAATGGAAATCGAGCTCTCGCTACAGTCCTGTGCGCTTTTTGTCGACGGCTTTCCCATCTCGAGGTGCGGAACCACGGAAACAGCGACCCTCCTTCGGCGACCACGGAAGCCACTTTACCCGAAAAAAAACATGGTTTCGCGCCCGAGAGTGCTTTCACCCGTGAATTCACGCGTTCCCGAACTGTTCCACTTCCCAACTACTTGATGATTGGTGGTTGACATGATGATGTGGTTGACATGATGATGGAAATGCTGACCATGACAATCGTCCATAATTCGGATGCTTTCTATATACAGTAACTAAATTTCCTTTGATAATCCGGTGTTTACTGGGATACTAGTGGGATATAGAACCAACAATCAACAGTATGATCTTTGTGCCTGTCTGGAAATAGAATTATCAAACAAACCAATCGGATGGTTACTCATCATGTGATCATTAAACATGTTATTTGGCAGTACTCTACGTTCAAACAAAGCCGTAAAACTGATGTAGCCAAGTTGCCGGAATCCAATGAAAACAGTCTCAAATTGATTGTAACACAGACTCAAGCTTGCAACATCAGATAACATCTAATAACATATTATAACATCTTGTAACATCTTAAACATCTTAAACATCTTATTATAACACCTTACAACTTATTATAACATCATAACATCTTAAACATCCTAAAACACCTTACAATTTCGGATACCATCTGAAAACATCTTAAACATCTTATAACACCTTCCAACCTCTTATCACATATGATAACAACATCTTAAACATACTAAAATACCTTACAACTTCTTCAAACATCTGATAACATCTTAAACATCTTGTAACACCTTACAACTTATTATAACATCTCATAACATCTTAAGTATGTTAAGAAACCTTACATCTTCTTATAACATCTGATAATATCTTAAACAGCTTAAAGCACCTTATAACTTCTTGTAACACCTTAAAGCATCTTATAACACCTTGACAACTTCCTATCACATCTGATAACATCCCAAACATTTTAAAACACCTTAGAACTTCTTAAAACATCTTATACATCTGAAAACATTTTCTTAACACCTTACAACTTCTTAAATCATCTGATAGCAACTTGAACATCTTATAACACCTTGCAACTTCTTAAAACATCTGATGCATCTTAAAATATCTTATTACACCTTACAACTTCTTAAACCATTTGATAACATCTTAAACAACTTATAACACCTTGACAACTTCTTTTAACATCTGATAACATCTTAAAGCATCTTGAAACACCTTACGCATTCTTAAAACATCTGCTAACATCTTTCAACTTCTTATTAAAACCTTACAACTTTTTATAAAAAACTGATAACATGTTAACATAGTTTGAACATCATATGACACCTTGACAACTTCTTATAAGTTATAACATCTGGTAACATCTTGGACATTTTATAACACCTTACACCTTCTTATAACATCTGAAAACATCCTAAACATCTTATAACACCTTGACAACTTCTTACAACATCTAACAACATCTTAAAGCATCTTAGAACACCTTACAACTTATTAAAACATTTGATAACATCTTAAGCATTTTAAAACACCTTACAAACTCGTATAACATCTGAAAACATCTTAAACATCTGAAAACACCTTACAACTTCTTACAACATATGATAACATCTTAAAGCATCTTATAGCATCTTACAACCTCTTATAACATATGATAAAATATCAAAACATCTTATAACAAGTTACAAAGTCTTAAAACATTTAATAACATCGAACAACAAATTAAACCATCTTAGCCAGCTTATCAGACCTTACAACTCCTTATAACATCTTAAAAGATCTTAAAGCATGTTCAACATCCTATAACACCTTGCAACTTCTTAAAACATCCTATACATCTTAAAACACATTTTAACACCTGACAACCTCTCATAACATATGAAAACATCTTAAACATATTTTAATACCTTGCAACTTCTTACAACATCTGATAACACCTTAAACATCTTGTAACACCTTACAACTTCTTAAAACATCTGACAACATCTTAAAGCATCTTATAACGCCTTGACAACTTCTTATAACATCTGAAAACAATCTCAAAGCATCTTATAACACCTTGCAACTTCTTACAACATCTTTTACATCTTAAAACATCGTATAACACCTTACAACTTCTTAAAACATCTGATAACAACTTGAACATCTTATAACACATTGACAGCTTCATATAGCATCTGATAACAGCTTAAAGCGTCTTATAACACATTTCAACTTATTATAACATCTGATAACCTCTTAAACATCTCATAACACCTTGACAACTTCTTATAACACCTGATAACATCTTAAACATGTTGAACACCTTACAACACCTTGCAACTTCTTATATCATCTGATAACATCTTACAACATATGATAACATCTCAAACCATCTTATAGCATCTTAAACCAGTGCAAAGAATTTTGTACCATCTTGAAACGTATTATACGACATTCCAGCTTCCTATAGAAAAAAACCTAAAACGTATTATACCATATCAAAACATGTTACAATATATTATACCATATTAACACATCTTTTGAGACCTCACAATTTCTTATAACATCTGATAACATACTAAAAAAAGTTTAACACATCTTAAAACATCCTATAACACCGTACAAACATATTTTAATTGATTATATATACATCTTGAACCATCTTAAAAAATAAAAATAATAATATCACCTTACAGCTTCTTATAACATATGATAGCTATTATAGCATATGATAACATCGTTTAAAATCTTACAACATATTATAGCAAATTGTAACAATTTGCAACATCTTAAACCATCATAAAACATATTAAAACATCTTAAAACGTTTAAAACGTCTTATAACAACTTACAACTTCTTATAACATATGATGCCATCTTATAACAGCTTAAAAATACATCTTATAACATATTAAAACATATTGAAGCATCTTATAACACCTTACAGCTTCTTAAAACATCTGATAATATCTTAAAACATCTTTTAACATGAATTTTGAGAGGTACCTGGGGCAGCCAAGTTTTTGTTTGGAAGGGATATTTTATGATATTTTATTATGGGAGGGGACTGTTGTGGCCGCCTCTTTTTTAACTATTGTTGTCAAGTTTTTAATTAACCATGAGCTATTTCACTGGGAAACCTACACAAAAAAGTCATGAATAACTCTTGAACCATTGTTTAGCCAAATGTCTTGCAATTTTATTTGGTAAGTTCCAGGCAGTCTTGACAAATGTCATGGGACACATATGAAATTATTTCGTGAGAAACATTATTTGCAGCCTTTACCAAGTTTTGAAAAGGATCTGAAACTTTAGCAGCAATGGCCCTCAGGTTCATTTCATCAAAGTATCTTTGGTTCAGTTAGTGGTCTGCCTAAAAGGTCTTGCATGTGTATATATACTTTTCTTTCTAAGTTGTCATCCTTGAAAATCACAAATTTTCTTGCAGCAGCAGTTCAAAATCTCAAGCTTTCAGCTTTCCAGGCATGTCAAAATCATTCAAAATCTGTAGATTTTTGGTATGCAGTTTATATGCAGTTTATATGTAGTTTATATGCAGTTTATATGCAGTTTTCAAAACTGCATATAAACTACATGTAGTTTGGTCAAAACTGCATATAAACTACATGTAGTTTTGAAACTGCATATAAACTGCATATAAACTGCATATAAACTGCATATAAACTGCATATAAACTTCATATAAAATTTATATGAAAATTCAAGGGCTGACATGTGGTTTTTAAGGATTTTGATTATACATTTGGACTTGATTCCACTGATTCCCAAACCTTTGGACACCAATATGGACATATAAAATTCATAGTGTGATGCAATCAAAACTGGCAATGCCAGCAACTTGTTTCCTTTCCCAAAACTTTGAAACAATTGCAAGTGCAAAGGCCCAGTGAACTTGTTTACAAAAATGATTTGAAGAATCATAAAAGGTTATTTCTGTTCACAAGTAAGTAAGCATCTCTAAAGATCCAAGATCATCATATGTAAATCTCAAGTAAAGAGGTTTCAAGGAACCATAAAAGATTCTTTTGGCTCACAAGGAAACATCTGTACAGGCCCAGGATCATCCCCTACACATGTAAATCTCAAGTAAAGATGCTCTAATATACCACAAAAATCCAAGAACATCACATGTAAATCTCAAGTAAGGATGTTTTAGGCAGGACAATACAAGTTTCTGTTTGTGTTCACAAGTAAACATCTGTACAGGTCCAAGAACATCACATGTAAATCTCAAGTCAAGAGGTTTTAAACAAAACAGTAAACTTCTTTGTATTCACAAGTAAGCATTTGTACAGATCCAAGGGCATCACATGTAAATCTCAAGTAAGAATCTTTGGAGGAAACTGTCAGTGAACATATAGAGATTGAAGTGCTAGCTACTATTGGAAAAATGTATATGGAAAATCCAAAACTGTTTCAAGTATCCCCAGGTTTTTGCCTGCAACAAAGAAGCATGTTTCAAATGTTATGGATGCTTGGTCCCAAAATGGTAAAAAGACAATGATATGATCTTTACATGAACCTGCGCCTGGCATAAAGTACTCAGGCTTTGTTTGGAGGGTCACTTGATGGATCCTTAATTGAAGAAACTTCTATGTGCCAATCTTTACTTGTGGATTCAAACAGTATGGTATATATTTGATGGATCCTTACTTGAGGAAACTTCCATGTGCTAATGCTTACTTGTGGATTCAAACGACATGGCCTATATTTGATGGATGAGCAGGGAATATAGAAAAATAGCTAACCGCATGTTGGAAATTAGTAGTTAAATAGGTCTGATGATCTTAGATTAACTTGCTTCAGTAGTCCAGACACAGAGAGAGCGGCGCTAAAAGCCAATAAAGGCAGATGACCAGAGAATATAGAAAATTAGCCAACCACATGCCATAGCTTCAGGAGTCCAGACACAGAAAGAGCGACGCTAAAAACCAATAAAGGCAGATGACTAGGGAATATAGAAAATTAGCCAACCATCTGTTAGAAAGTAGTAGTTAAATAGATCTGATGATCTTAGATTAACTTGCTTCAGGAGTCCAGACACAGAGAGAGCGGCGCTAAAAGCCAATAAAGGCAGATGACCAGAGAATATAGAAAATTAGCCAACCACATGTTAGTACTTAAATGTTAAATAGATCTGATGATCGTAGATTAGCTTGGATTAATCTGGATTAATCTGGATTAATCTGGGACCAAAAAAACCAAAAAAAAAAAAACAATGTTTTGGAGACTAGTCTAAAGATAGCCCTGATCCAAGTAGTCCTGAAAACATTGTTTTTTTTGTTTTTGTTTTTTTTGTTTTTTTTTGTTTTTTTGTTTTTTTTGTTTTTTTTGGTCCCAGATTAATCCAGATTAATCCTTGGGGCTTGAACAGATATCAACACACAAGTTATCGGAAGGGAATGTTGTGACACCCAAATCTCACAAGAACACAAGTTATCGGAAGGGAATGTTGTGACACCCAAATCTCACAAGAAGTATTCTTTATACATATTAAGTGTGAGATTTGGGCGGCCACAACAGTCCTTTCTGTTTATTATATGTGTATATCATATATAACAGTTCCAGACCTGAATAGATCCCTCAGATTCAGCCAGTGCATAAAAGTGGGAGCGGCGGATTGGAATCCTGTAGTCAGCAGCTCTTGAGCCCAATTGCAATCAACCGCGGCTGGAGCCCGAAGGCACCTTGAACTAAAATCAATCCACCTGGATGACTGGGTCCACCTGACTTCAAGATTTTAGTTTCTGTTTGCATTTCAGCTATATTCCCTGGAGAAGATCTTCCAAATGACACAAGATCTTGCCGAGTTGATATGAAAACCCAGAATCACCCACCGCGATCCGCCTAAATCCTTGTACATCTTTGAAAACCTCAGGTGCGATCTGTGATGATCTGTGATGATCTGTGATGATCTGTGATGATCTGTGATGATCTGCGGGATCTTTGAGCCATATCTCCCCAACTTTTTCTGGTCCGTTGGGCTTCCAGGAGGGAATCTCTAAGTACAAACTATACGGAAAGCACGTGATTTCACTGAGTGTTTCCCATTTTTTTGGTGCTGAAAGTCATGTTCGGAAAATGGATTGTTTTTTTCGGTCCAGGAAACCCCCATATTTCACAACCGAAAGTGCCCTTGGTTTCTGGTGATTTTCCAACCGATCCATTGGTTTGAACCATGACTTTAGCCATGGAACTGATCCACCAGCTCACTGAAATTTGGACGCGATTCCGGAGACTCCGCCAAGGTACCTCAAGTGAGACGTGATCCAAGTGAGGCGCCATGGCCCATGGTTTGTTGGGGATCCCCTCATCTATGCTCCATGGCAATCCCCCAAGCCCACGAACAAAGAAAGCACGAAACATCACCATTTGTAGATGATTAAATACTGTTTGGGAGTTAGATACCTACTTGGAGGATAAACAGGGATTAACCACGGTCAATAAAAACAGTTACCAAGTGGGATGATCCTCCAATGAGGCTGCTTAGATTTGGTTAGATCCTTCATGATACCTGCTACTTTTTTGTCCCATGTTTTGTTGGTTTCCAGTAAGTTAACTTAGACTTACGGACAAACCACCATGAATGTAGATTGTTTTCCTCGTATGTATATAAAATATCATAAGCATATATAATACATATATATATATATACAGTAATTATCATATGGATGTGGCGGCATCATAGTGGTGACATTCCGGAATATTATGGGATATAGAACAGGTAAGATTATATTGGTATATATATATATATATATTGGTAATTATATATATATATGTATATAAATATAAATATATATATATATATGAAATGTCCAAAAAATCTGGATTTACCCACCCTAAATTATGGTCATGACCAGTGGGGAAAAGGCAGTCAAAAAACCTTAAAACCATCCCAACGAGGCTTCTTTACCATTTCTTTTTCAGGCCCAGTTCTTGACATTTCCCTTAGTTCAATGATTGTTTCACTTAGTTCACTTCTCAACGACTAAGAGATCAAAATCAAACACCGAACGAAGGGACTGGTCTCCAAATTTTGGCCATGCGGCCAATACTAAATGAGGGTTTCTTGGAGGCATTCAATGATGGATGCGATTACTGATCGATAGAATGATATGAAAAACTATGGGAAACATTCATCTCTGGGAAATGATATTAACCAAGAAGTATTTAATGTTCGATGAATGGATATTTCAACTATGACTATGGATCATGAATCATAAATGTAATGTAACAAACCAATCCACATGTTATAACACATTAACCAATACATATTTTGATATGTCCCATTAATAGTTACCATTAATAATCCTTGTAACTTAGATCCGCTGAATGGGATCATCCCCAAAGCGTTTCATGCGTTTCTATGTAATGGTTATATCATTGGTTACAGTAATGTAATATAAATACGTTAACTATGGATCATTGCTACATAGAGTTCTCAAAAATGGCCTGATGTAGGTAAACATAGCAGAAAAATGGATCTGGGACATGTTTTTTGACATGTTTTTGGATGGGGCTTGAAGCAGCAGCAAAATTTCACCAAGATGCTGCGAAAAGCAGCAAGCAAATCTTCAGGAAGATTCTCCGGAAGAACAGGTCTCTTGCCCCTGGAGACCTCGAATGCGTACGGCCGTAGGGCTGTGCTAAAGCAGAGGCTGACGGCTATGCGGAGAGACTCTCTATGAACTTGTCTTCCAATAAAGTACAGCATGTTAAGATCTAGATTTTGAAATGGGCTAGAGTAACCGAGTAACCCCCAGGATAGAACATCACAATGGTCTAGTGATAAGTTTCTATCTTTACTTTTTCATGGATACTTGTTATTTTTCTATCTATAAATGTTCACTTAAACACTGCGAGCCAAGAGACTTGAATGACAACCTGGACGCATCGGTGAATCCAGGCCCCCCGTGGATTTTTTAACTGCTGTAAAGATCCACAAATATCCACTGCCATATGTTCCATGTATCTATGGATATCTATGGATATCTATGGATATCTATGGATATCTATGGATATCTATGGATATCTATGGATATCTATGGATATCTATGGATATCTATGGATATCTATGGATATCTATGGATATCTATGGATATCTATGGATATCTATGGTGATCTATGGATATCTATGGATATCTATGGATATCTATGGATATCTATGGATATCTATGGATATCTATGGATATCTATGGTGATCTATGGATATCTATGGATATCTATGGATATCTATGGATATCTATGGATATCTATGGATATCTATGGATATCTATGGATATCTATGGTGATCTATGGATATCTATGGATATCTATGGATATCTATGGATATCTATGGATATCTATGGATATCTATGGATATCTATGGATATCTATGGTGATCTATGGATATCTATGGATATCTATGGATATCTATGGATATCTTTGGATATCTATGGATATCTATGGATATCTATGGATATCTATGGTGATCTATGGATATCTATGGATATCTATGGATATCTATGGATATCTATGGTGATCTATGGACATCTATGGATATCTATGGATATCTATGGATATCTATGGATATCTATGGATATCTATGGATATCTTTGGATATCTATGGATATCTATGGATATCTATGGATATCTATGGATATCTATGGATATCTATGGCGATCTATGGATATCTATGGATATCTATGGATATCTATGGATATCTATGGATATCTTTGGATATCTATGGATATCTATGGATATCTATGGATATCTATGGATATCTATGGATATCTATGGCGATCTATGGATATCTATGGATATCTATGGATATCTATGGATATCTATGGATATCTTTGGATATCTATGGATATCTATGGATATCTATGGATATCTATGGATATCTATGGATATCTATGGGGATCTATGGATATCTATGGATATCTATGGATATCTATGGATATCTATGGATATCTATGGATATCTATGGATATCTATGGATATTTATGGATATCTATGGTGATCTACGGTGATCTTCTGTTGTTTTTCTAAAACAAAAATCAGTATCGGTAAATGTAAATATTAGATACATAAAGCATTGGGGATATCAAACTACTTGGCAGAACCATGCAGGGGCGCCTCCAGAAACATCCATGCTGAACATGATACTGCGCGTCATGTGTGCGTTTCGCCATTTCAGTACAACACATGTTTAGTATCCAGAAGTACCTATCAGTTTCATTATTACATGGAACGTCATTAGGACTAACACAAAACATGTCAGCGGAACTCCTCAGAGTTTATAGTTGTTTCCAGGTACTGTAACCAATGATACATCGAACTACATTGGAATTTACATACCTGAGCCTCATTGATTGCCTGTTCATCCTTTTCCCAATAATCTATTATCCCATTGAATGTCATGATATTCCAAGTAATATTGACTGGTTGGTGGTTTTAACCATCTTGAAAAATATTAGTCAATGGGAAGGATTATCCCATATATTATGGAAAATAAACAATGATCCAAACCACCAACCAGTTGAATATTGATAGTGGCTTTATTCATCCCATTGTTTCCCCAATACATATTAATTTATTCCAAGAAAATTGGAAAATATCCTGAATGCCATAAGCTAAGTAGATGTCAATGGCAATGTCTGTTGTTCACTTCATATTTTTCTCCAGAACTCCAGTACACACACATATATATATATATATAAATACGTATATATAATAGTATGTCTGAGTCATTTCATTATTTTTCAAGATATTCCACGTACATTGGAAGATGGTATCATCCATTTTTAAAGGATTTTCCATTGTAAACCAACGATGTTGGGGATCCACCATTTCCACCGGAAAACCAATATTTATATACATGCCATATACTGTGGAATCCCCAGCGTGTCTTTCCACTTCGGCAGCCGCCTAGCCTGCGGGGCTGTGAGTCCAGGGTAAGGAGCTTTGCCCGTGAGCACCTGGGTCTGAAACAGTTCGGTGACCCAGGTGGAAAGTTCGGGGATTCGTCCAATTGATCCATTTTCTGAAATGGGGATTCGTAGGAATGAATAGGGATTAATCAATCGGGATTAAACCCACCATGATTGAGAATCATGGGGATTGAACCAACCCCCGCAGGTCGGTTTTTCTCCGCCAAGATTGTTTGGGTTTATCAAGGGCGGCCTTTTCGGAAGGACAGTTTATTGGGAATATTCTGGTTCGTACTTATGACCCTTAGTTATCCCTATACTTGTGTAAATCTACTCATGCCATTAATATTCCTTTTACTCATTTCGGGACGACAACTGAGGGTCAAGGTAAAGAAAACGCTTATGTTGATGCGCTATTCACATGATGGTTGGGTCCTGGGTATTTGTTTGAACCGGCGTCATAAAGTGCTCTGGTAGCATATCTAGCTTGACCAGGTATCGCTATGGTTTTAACAAAACTTCAACTGGTGCAATTCCGACCGGTCCATCTTTGAACATATGACAGCCTATGTCCCGGTCATGGGCAATGTTGACCCACATAAACAATCATAAACACCTCGAAAAGTTAGTTGGAATGGCATGGAACATTTATTGGGTTTCAAATGGTTTCAATTTCAAATCATCCCTCCATGATTGTTATGATGCTTACAGGTATAAAACGCCCGCATTGTGTGTGTGAGGACAAATAATCATTCTATTATATTATGCATGGATATGCATGAACAAAAACAACACCTGAGCAAAAAGGCAATCCTGTGGGCCCAAATTGATGTACATCCATATGGGAGCAGCACATGCTATGTCGCAAACGTGAAACACTTCCTTTGCCCTTTGCCATGAGGTTGCTACAAGGACGTGAATCATTGACCTAAACATGTGGGTTTCTTCATTAAAACGGCTACCTCATGATCCCGTGTTTGAAAGCATCATTGGCCCCATATTTGCCTACTCAGAATAGCGATGTCTTGGCTTTGGGGCAACCACACACCCTGTGGCGAGCTGCTATCCAAACGATCATTCCCAGGGAATACCTGCAGTGACACCGAGGAAGCGACATATGGGGGTTTCCTAAAAGCCTAAAATTGGGGTACCCCAAAATAGATGGTTTATACATGTTTGAACTGGAAATTCCTATAGAATGGATGATTTGGGGGTATCCCCATTTTTGGAAACCTCCATATTATATACAACTACATGAATATCTACAAAGAACGAGAGAGAGAGAGAGAGAGAATAAAAAAACAAGATAGTGCACCATACTCAATCATGGGACATGATAGTCCTCCATTTCTAGAAAACAAACTCACTGGACAGGGACCTGCTTTGAAACATAGCCCAGTTCCTTGACATGATACCTTTCGCCACCTTAAAAATCTGAAATACATGTGGAATCATCTCCATAGTCGATGTAAAGTCGACTGTTAGCGATTGTTAGTGCCCCGTGGATCCTTGCCTTTCCTCATTTGGCTGGGTCATCATGGGTCAACCCCCATGAATTGGGAGCTTCCAATGGCAAGACACACATCAGTCTTACGCGTCAAGGAATGGTCTTGGCTTTGCCTCGGTTTCGAAATAAAAAAAAACATGGCACCGAGGCAGACCATGCGTGTCATGTGCGCGTTCTTTGGAAACTGGATCAAAATGTTGCAAAAAAAAATAAGGTCCATAGCTATAATATAATATAATATTATATTATGTTATATTATTTTATATTATATTATATTATATATATACACATAGGATCACATAGGTAACCTATGGGTGGGTCCATTTGGATAGTAGGGGTGATCTACAACAGTAATGTCGATTGGAACCACATACATACCTTACCCACTCCTTCTGCAGGGCGTTGTACAATTCAAGAAACACCAGGAGGCTCAGAAACACTGCATGATTCTGGTGATTTTTTTGGCTAGTCGTCCATCATGAAGCTCCGTTTTGTATTATCTTATCAAATCTCAAAACTTTGGATTTGTTTTAGATGAACAACCCTAAAATACCCTCTCTGAGCATTCATAACTCTAAACATACATGTCTACACATACATAGTTTGGGGCATATTTTTGAGCTTCTCAATTTCTGAACATGTTTCACTTGTTTGAAGTTAGACGGCCGTGGAAGTTGGCAAAAACCAGCAGGAATTTGTGGATTTCAATTTCATCCTTGTAAAATGCTAGTTTCTTGAGTTTCCAATCTGCAGAAACTCCCTGAGTTTCCTGAGTTTATATGGCCATGAGTCAAAACCCAGCTACCCTAGCTACCCTCAAATAGCTGGAATTTCTAAATGTACTTTCCATTAAATATGGCTTTTGAATCCCCAGCAGAACTTTCACCCTGCGCCAAAGAGCAGGACTTCGGGCGGCATGTACGACAATGTTCCCAGAGAATTGGTTTTGATTTCCTCGCTGTCGTCCCCCTCAGTGCTCAAGGCTGTGGACGCAGGATTTTTCTTACCACTTCAGGTGTTGTCCCAGTCTGTTAGCTAAGTTGGCTTAGATGCACCAAGGATTGATCTAGCAGATGCAACATGATATGTGTATATACATATATATATATATAATCCCTGTTGGAATTCCCCTGCTAACATGGGTTGTCCCATTCTTTAGTGGAAATTCCAAGGGGAATTATATATATATATGTACAATGTCGCGGGTTTGTCCAAGGATGTTTTTTTCGGCAGAATTTGTCGAGGTTTTTCCACGGAAGTGGTGCCCCAAGGCGACCCAGTGAGAACATGATGGCTCCATAGGGGACAATATACGAAAATGTCTATTCCAATGGAAAACCAACACATAGGTTTAAAAGGATATGATTTTGGGGGTGCCCTATTTTCAGGTGTAAGCTCACATGACTTCAATTTGGTATCGGTATTCATGATTCTTCCGCTGGGAGAAAAAACGACAGTCCAAGTTTTTGGCAAAAAATACTGACGCTGTAATGACAACAGAGTTGATGCTAAACATAAAAATCATCATGCAGTTTGCGATAGCATATCCCCAGACTCAATCCTCAAACCCCCAAATCAAAACTTTATCATGCAAGTATTTCAATAAAATTTGGAGGTAATTTCTACTGAACTTAGCAACCACAAGAAGTGCGGTCCCGAAGATCATTTCGCACAGGTCAAGTCGCTAGAATTCTGCAGAGACCAAAATCACAGACTTTGCAAATAAATCCTGCGGAACTCCAAACATGTGGCGCCCAGAAGTCTTGGACCAAGCCAAAAGGCTCGCACACAACATGATTAACCAAGGAATACCCAGAAAGATGGGAATACTCTGGATCTCTTCGAGGGCAAAAAATGGTGCGGATAGCTAGGAGTCCCACGATCCTTTAAGCTGGATCATTCATGGTCAGTTGAGATAGAACCTATATGTACAATATATGTACCTATGTATATATATATATATGTAGTATGGATGTATATCCATGAACTTATTTGTTCATTCTCATGTAATTAACAGCTGCAAGGTTTTCTTTGCCCAAAACAGGGTGGTCGTTTGTTTGGAACTCCCTTTATCGATGGAAAATCTGGAACAGACCTGACAAACCTGAACAACCATCAACCAGGGACGCCCAAAGAATGGCCAAAAAGTGTCCTTTGGAAATTGGCATGGACTTCAGTAGGATGTTGTTACCTGGGTCGTCGATCTGCGAGGCCGATTCCGAGATATGGGGAAATTATTTTTTCTTTTTCATTCACGAACCAATATGTATGTGTATAAGATGTATGTATATACATATATAGATAAACATATATGGATATACAAATATGTATATATAAACGTACACATGAATATAAATATTTATATGTATATGTATATGTATGTATGTAGGTATGTATGTATGTACGTATGTATGTATGTATGTATGCATGTATGTATGTATGTATGTGTATGTATGTATGTATGTATGTATGTGTATGTCTGTGTATGTATGTGTGTAGGTATGAATGTATGTATGTATGTATGTCTGTGTATGTATGTATGTATGGATGCATGCATGGATGCATGCATGTATGTGTGTATGCATGCATGCATGCATGCATGCATGCATGCATGCATGCATGCATGCATGTATGTATGTGTGTGTATGTATGTATACAGGTAAATATATGTGTATATGTTTATGTGTAAATATATGTTTATATGTAAATACATTTATATGTAAATATGTTGATATGAAAATATGTAAATATGTATATATGTAAAAATGTAAATATGCTTAAATGTATATATGTAAATATGTAAAAACGTATATACGTGCATATGCCAATATATGTACATGTATATATGTATGTATGTATGCAAATATGTACATATTTATATATGTATATATGTATATATGTAAATATGTAGATATGTATTTATGTATATATGAATATATCTTTATATCTCTAAAACTAAACATCTAAATTTCTAAAAATCTATATATGTATACATGTAAATATGTAGGTATGTATGTATGTGTGTATGTATGTGTGTATGTGTGTATGTATGTATGCATGTATGTATGTATGCATGCATGTATGTATGTGTGTGTGTATGTATGTATGTATGTATGTAAATATCTATCTATATATTAATTTATATGTATAATTCAAATGTATATGTATATGTGTGTATATGTTTACATGTATGCATGTATATTTAAATATGTATATATGAATATATGTATAAACGAATATGTGTATATACGTTTCTATCTATACATGTAGATATGTACATATGACATATGTATATATTTTTGTATTCGTGTAAATTTGCAAACATGCAAATATGTAAAAAGGAATATGTATATATGTGTATATGTATGGATATGTAAATACATATGTTATTATATGTATATACATGTATATATATATTTACAGATATTTGTAAATAACATATAATCATATATATATGATCAAATATGCATATATAGATTGTACATGTATATAGATCAAATATGCAACAACAATGGATATCTTTAGCGACAAACATGAGAGTCCAGGCTGAAGTCGGCTGAAGTATGGGGATCTTCATCGAATCGCGGACATCTGAAACTGCCGAGGTCAAAAGAATAGCATTTCTCCCCAGTGAAAAACAAGGGAATACAGGGCCCTGTTCCAGTTAACAAGTGTGTATATATATATATACTTATTAAGAATATATATATATATACAGAGTATATACATATATAAAGTATATAATATACTATACATAAAAAAGCAGCCAGAGTTAGAAGGCTTACGTCTCAACTGACAGTGGTTCAGCCATGATGACCGTACATGTTTCCCCCAAGTGTCACTCCCAAGTATGTGGCCGGGGGATAGATGGGGATGTGAAAAGTGATTGATGATATATGAGTCAAGTAAAGGTATATATATATATAATCATTTAATTATATTTAATACTGTGTATATAAATATATATATATATATACATATGAGTGCCGGACAAAACTGCCACGGGCAAAACTGGGCCGTCCCCTATCGATTGTGAAGATTTTCCCTCTTTGATAACATCCAGCAGAAAATGCTGCCCGTTGTCCTATTACAAGTAGAAGTAGAAGTAACATGAAGCAACAATAGAAGTAGAAGAAGAAGTAGAAGTAATAGTGGTAGTAGTGGTAGCAGCGAAAGCAGTAGCACTGGTAGTCGCAGTAGCAGCAGTAGCAGCACTAGCAGCAACAGCAGCAGCAGTGGTAGTAGAAGTAGGAGTAGGAGTAGGAGTAGTAGTAGTAGTAGTAGTAGGAGTAGGAGTAGTAGTAGTAGTAGGTGTAGTAGTAGTACTACTACTAGTACTAGTAGTAGTAGTAATAATAGTAGTAAAAATAGTAGTAGTAGTAGTACTAGTAGTAGTAGTAGTAGTAGTAGTAGTACTAGTAGTACTAGTAGTACTAGTAGTACTAGTAGTAGTAGTAGTAGTAGAAGTAGTAGTAGTAGAAGTGGTAGTAGTAGAAGTAGTAGAAGTAGTAGAAGTAGTAGAAGCAGTAGTAGTAGTAGTAGTAGTAGTAGTAGTGGTAGTAGTAGTGGTAGTAGTAGTAGTAGTGGTAGTAGGAGAAGTAGTAGTGGTAGTAGTAGTAGTAGTAGTTGTTGTTGTTGTAGTTGCCGG